>OMKZ01054321.1:14498-30914 GCA_900302535.1 Neoniphon sammara
AGTGATCTGGCCAGAGATGATAGCCTGCAATGACACCCTGTGTATGTGTGTATGTATGTGTGTCTCTTGTGTGTGTGTGTGTGTGTGTGTGTGTGTGTCTGTGTGTGTGTGTGTGTGTGTGTGTGTGCATGTGTGCAGAAGTGTCCTGGAGGACAATTACACGGTATAAAGATGGAGAGAGGATTTCTTTTTCCCTTTCCCTCTCTCTCTCCCACTATCTGTGCATCTCTCTCTCTCCCTGCAGGCGTTGTGTCTAGTTGAGATGTAAATACCTCTCCAGCAGTAAATTGAAGAGTAAATTGACTCAGCCAACAACTCCACTTGCATCTGTATAGCAACCAGCCAAGGGTACCATATTCTTGCCTTTTATAGAAATGATTATGTGTGGAGTAGAACGTCATTCTTTGCTAATGAGCAGTGATGAAAAGAACAAAATAATGATCATTCTAACACTACAACTGCACTGTTAGCCATTTGGTTGTTTCTATCTTCAGTCTAACACGACTTGTTTTTTTAAAAAATAGTGCTGGTCATTTTTAATTATTTTGTTTTAGTTGCTTAAATGCATTTGAAATTATATATTTTTTTATGCAAAACAATTTTATATGTTTTATATGTTTCTTATTTGTGAGACAAAACTAAATGTCCAATGTGTTTAGGTTTTTCATTATCAGTTTTAGCACTTTGTAACTGCTTTCTCTGCAAATTAGCTTATTAGTAACACCATTTCCATTAGCATACTGGATGTTTTCTGTGCATTGTCCATTGAATTTTGTCAAATCAGATATAAATTACACTAATTCAAATCAGTGAATAGTTGTGCTATACATGATCTCCACTCATTCTTGTATAGACATACAGGCAAATACATTTCTGCTGTGAGTGCACATATTTCTACAGAAAATCAATGGGGAAAAAAGAAAAATTTGTATGTGTGTTTGAGTCATAATTTTGGCTATTCTACCATCAAAACCTCTTGTGTCTTGTACAAAGATGCAATGAAAAAAAATCAAATATCACGGTTCCTGTCAGAAGTGCATATCTTGGGTAAAAAGATGATCAATAAATGAGTGGGAGAAAAGGTTTTCCATCTCTACCAGAAACTAGGGCTAGACAGAGAGCGAGAAATACCCCCCCACCCCACCTCCCCAAAAAAAGCAGACTGATGGAGATAGATGACAGGAGAGAGAGGGAGAGAGAGAGGGGTGAAGAGGTAATAAAAGCAGATGGGTGGCAAGATTGAACGAGGGAGGAAGAGGAGGAGGTGGGAGGGATAGATAGAGAGAGAGAGAGAGAAGGGGAGATTGAATCAGAGGACAAGGTGAAAGGGTGTCGAATGGTAATAGTGAAGGCAGATAAGTACTGTTAGATAGATAGAGAGGTAGATAGAAAGACAGATAGATAAAAGGAGGGAGGGAGAGAAAGAGCGATTGAATTTGAGGATGAGGTGAAAGGGTGTTGAATGGTATTACTGAAAACAGATAGATGCCTTTAGATAGATAGATAGATGGATGGATAGATAGATAGATAGATAGACAGACAGATAGATGGATAGATAGTCCAGAGACCAAGGGAAGACAAAACACCCAACGAGAAGAACGAGAGAAAATAAAAAAATGGGGGTCATCGGGGGTGAGAGGAATGGATGGAGGGATGAAGGGAAGGGGAGGAGAAGGGAGCAAATGGGGGTCAACCCAGATGAATGGACGAGAAATGGCAGAAAGCGGGGAGAAGGAGTAAAGGCAAGCAAGAGATGAGGAGAAAATGTGGGGTCAGTGGGGACGAGATGGAAAGATGAGGGAGGGAAAACAGAGGGAGGTGAGGTAATATGAGGAGGAGAATGAGGGGTGATGGAGAAGGGAGGGAATTTAAGCATGAGAGACTGAGGGAAGAGTGAGAGACAACACAATAGAACAGCGAGAGAGAGAGAGAGAGAGAGAGAGAGACAGCCTGAGAGATGAGGATGAATGGAAAAGGGCAGCGATGAGAGGCGGAGAACGAGGGAGGAGAGGGGTGAAAAGATGAGAAATGGATATTCCTTCACTGATCTGCCATACCTAGGGAATGACAAACAGATACAGAGAGAGGGAGGGAGAGAGTTGAAAAGAGGAACGGAGGAAAAGAGAGAGGAGAGATGACAAGAAAATGCAAGATCACAGTCAGAGGGTGAGGGAGGAAGAAGGAATGGGAGTGAATGTTAGCATAAGACTGAATTACAGATTGATAGAGCTGGCTATTTCAGCCTCAGGCTGGGACAGAGTACAGATGAGTTTAATACAAATGTGAAAGGAGCACAGTTAGTAGTACAGAGGCAGTAAGTGAAGAATAGAGTGAATATTAGCTTTGGAACTGATCTGCATCTATGCACATGAATCTGATAATGTGAATATTTACATATCCAGACTTATAATTTGCATGAATTTTACCTCTTACCTTTTTTTTTATTTATTTAACATCATTGTGAACAATGTGCATCTGCTTGTTCTGCACATTTTTCTGTACAAATTATTCCTCCATCTTGAGTCCCTCCGCATGACCTGTTCATATTCCTGTACATACCATATGACAAGTCAGCGATAATGCACAATCAGGTGTCTCAATACAGGGAATTAATGGGCAAGGTTGACGTGAAGAGTGTCGTTTTTCACCGCCACCATGTCCACTAATTCCCAATATCAGGACACCTCGGAGTACGTTATCACATTTATACCATGGTCGTGTGACAATACTTAAATAAAGATAAAGGGTTAATTACTTTAGGGAGTGATTTGCTCTGAAAAAAAAATCTGCACACACTATTTTGTGCGGCTCAAACAAATATCTGGAACAGTCTAGCTAAGATGTTATAGTACAAGCTAATTCGGCTAATGTTATTCGCCTGGAGCCACAGCATTGTAGACATTGTAAATTTGTCAAAATGGATTAAATATAACACTTAACTACACAAAAATGGCTTGGCTAGCTCAGCACTGGCGTTCATGTTATACCAATTTTAACTGCTGGAAAATAATCACAACAGTTTTGAAGCAATCAGGTTTTTAAAAGCAAGGCAGAGTGTGGCCACTGACGGCTAACATAAGCTAATGTAATTAGCTTACTGTGACGTAACTAGTTTGTCCACACATTGGTTTAATGCTGTTATGGTTTTATATGAGCTGAATATACTAGGGCTGAGGCGTCCCGATATTTCAACAGGCATCCTTCAGCCAATCAGATTCAAGCATTTGCAGTGGTCATGGTATAAATGTTAACAATGCACATTTGTATCTTGTGCCTTGACTTTATTTCTAAACAGTTACAACTACCTGCAATGCACATTTACACATCTGGACTCAACTCTATATTTGCTCTTATTCATTTATTTTCTGTATTTTATTCACTATGATTAGGCAGAATATTTTTTATCTTAAGTATTCACTGTTATCTGTATCTTATTCTCTGCAGCCACAACCCAAATTCTACATGCGGATCATTAAAGTTTCATCTGATCACTGAAGTTTTGTTGAAAGTGCTGAACTGGGAGGTTTTAGGCACTGGTAGTGCTAGGGATCCAACTAGGGATCCAGCCCTTCAGATACTAAGCAGCCATTACCAACCTGCCAAGTGAGGACAGTTCAGTCTTGTTCAATCTAGATTGATGAAACTAAAGTAAAATCTGTTCTCTTCCAGAAATAAGAAACAAGACAAGCAAGCTTTGCATTTGTGAAGTTTAAAGTGGAAACCCAATTAAAACCAGAGCAGACATAGAAATAATGTTTTCATCCAACAAGAAAGCAAATAAAAATAAAATAAAATGCAAATTTGCTGTGTTTCCCTCAGGTAAGATGAAGTATATGAACAGGCCTCCTAGATGTCAAAAAAACAAATCTGCCTGAAAAATGGAAGGGTGTTGAACTGATAAGTTTTGGATGAGTAATACTGTTATTGATCAGTTTTCTTTTTCCCCTACGTCTTCTTCTTCTTCTCGAATTTCATTAAACTTTATTAAATTCAGTTTTCCTAACTCCATATATCAAAATAATCTTTGGATGGATAGCCAGCTAGTGTTAAACCTGAAAGACTGAGGCTCTCATCTGTGTTACATCTTGATGCAAAATCTAATCTGGGAACATTTTCAATTACATTAAAAAGGAAACTTTCTTTAATCTTGAGACTACAATGTAACTGTGAAGGAAATAATGAAAAAAGCAGCATACTGTGCTGTGTCTTGGGCAGATTTGTAGTGTTAAAAGTGATAAATTGTTTTTTAATCAACAAAAGACAACAAGTAGGATGAAAACAGCAGGGAAATAGGAAGGAAGGAAAAGAATGAGAGAGAGATGGGGAGCGGAGGAGAGATCTTAATGCATCTTAGTTGTTTCTTGTGTCTAACCATCACGTTTGTTCTCTTTCTTTCTTGCTTGCTTTCTTTCTTTCTTTCTCTTCCTCCTCCTTCCTTCCCTCCATCTTTATCTCCCTCCCTCTAGACCCCTTTGCATTAGAGCTAAGCCATTCATTGATCCCTTCCTGAACAAACACACATATGTATTCAGCAAAGAAATACACTATGGGGACCAGAAGAAATGACTTAATTGCTGTGTGTGTGTGCGTGTGTGTATGTTCAGGAAATGTGTGTACAGGAGGAGTGTAAGAGACAAGAGGTGAAACACATTTAGGAGTCCACCTGTGTGTGTGTGTGTGTGTGTGTGTGTGCGTGTGTCTATGTGTGTGTGTGTGTGTATATATGTGTGTGTGTGTGTGTGTGTATGTATGTGTGTGTGCACGAGTGTGAGTGAAAGAGGCAAGAGATAAATCACTCTTATTTAGTAGTCCCCTGCAGTGTGTGAGAGTGTGTGTGAGTGTGTGTGACAGCCACAATGTAAGCAGCCTCTTCTCTCCTAACGCTTAAAGTCAGAGGGGACATCTTAGCACTTTGAGAGGTCCTGAATCAAACCACGTGCTCGCGCACTCTCTCTCTCTCTCTCTCTCTCTCTCACACACACACACACACACACACACACACAGGTGGTACCACTAAATAAGCCCCTCTAGGGGTGCGGCAATCTTATTTTCCCTGGCTGTGGCACACACCCTTGCACAAAATAAATGCAAGAGACATCTTCTTCTCCTCCTTCAACAGTCTTATTATGGTGTGCTGCACCTCCACACATACAGATGCACACATTCGCACACGCACACAACACATACTTGTATGTGTTATACATATATGCATGAACACAGACTCACTGGGGGAACTACTAACTGAGAGTGATTTATCCATTGCGCCTATCTTAATGTCTTTCACTGTGGTTTAAAGACATTTCAGAATATAAACTGCACGGCCACACAACCCACCTACCAATTACTGCAGAGTTTTGTTTTGAATTTTGAGCAGCTTTAGGCCGTGGTTGCATAGGACAAGCTTTAAAGGCGGCTGCGCCATTTTCTCAGTTGTTTTGCCATGGCAGCCTCATGTCTCCTCCAACGTGCATAGCATTTTGGAAGCAGTATATTTTCCGATGCTTCCCTGCGTGTCAAGTTGAACATGTCTCTACTTTATCCACATTAGCAGCACTTGGACTGCATACATTTCTAGATGAGTAGATGTCAAGTTTAACTACATCCTTGGTATAGAACAAGACCCGCTATTTTCAAGACTCTAAACCTGTGTTCACACTTTAAGCTAGCTAGCATGTAGCTAGCTAGAGTTAGCTACATTGACTCTTCAAAATAATTTAATATTTGGAAAATCAATACTAAAACATAAGCATCTGATAGGATTGTGTGTGGGTGACACAAACAGCGGAACAACTTCAACAAGACCAAGCACAAATCTGGGTCTTGTTGGGAATTGTACATTTAAAAGTATACTATACAAAATTGCAGAGGGTTAATTCAAATGAGGACCATTTAGACTCAAGTGACAAATAATGTAGAATAAGTACATATTTTATCAGTGAGTCGGGTCAATAAGAACCATCTAGACTCAGCCATCAAATTATGTGCTTATTCCATGTTTTTGTCAGCTGAGTGAAAGGGCACCTTTGAATATTAAACTAATTGTCACAAGGTGTCACATAAGTAGCTGTAGATGTCAGATCATGTTTTTTTGTTTTTTTAGCAGAACAGTATCACATCAAGTTCTTTACAGATTCTACATCTAAACATGTTACATTTGTGAAATAATATGTGACTTGCTATCAATAAACCTGGAGGCTAGTTTTGTCAAGTTGTTAGTAGGATAATAGATCCTTTCCACAGCAGGAAAGGGTCTATTATGAAATAGCAGGTAAACACAGGTGTTACTAATGACATTAATGAATGTTCTGTCACTGGCTCTGTTAGACCTAAATGGAGCAGAACCTTCATTAATGTCATTAGTAACACCTGTGTTCACATGCTATTTCATGTCAAAATGGCTGTTGTGATAAAGGTCTACTAGCTATGGATCCAAATAATTTATGTTGTACATTAAGTCTAAACTGGTACAGTTGAAGTTGTATTATGATGAAGATTTTTTTAGATAAAAACTACCTATAGATTTTTTTTAATCATGGCTTACATTTAAAAAAAAAATAGAAACAAGACCTGGAAAAACATGTATTAAAGTTTACACCCACCCAGAAAGTTCGTTCCCATTTTGTACCTTAGCAACACTTCTCAGATCATACAAAAACATTGTCCAAACTGATATCGTCAGATGTTCCTTTGCTTGGACTGTGTGGGGAACTCATGAAAGTTGTTCAACCCTGACAACTGTGAGAACATTACCTTCAACATAAGAGGTCTGGTATGGTGCTGCCAGAAACTGATACTGGGTCAATGTATTCATTTATTAGTTATGGTTCAGGGTTTTTCATGTGCAGTCCTATTTGCTACTCCACGAGTGTTATAGATTATCCAGGTTTGACCCTTCAACTCCTTCCATACAGAAACAAAGAAACAAAGTACGGTAGTTCCACTAGTTAGCCAAGCAAGGGATGGATAAAGAGATTCGATAATTTTTCCCAAACAAACATGTTTTCAGGCATTCTTCAAACATTTTTTTCATTTTGGATCACCACTCAAAATCTTGCTTTTTTGCATTCACTTTGGAGCAGCACACTCCCAGTGAAGCATTCATTCTCGCAGCAGGGAAGGAACTGACGGGTCAAACCTGATGATCTATTACAGGCGTCTGGAGTAGCAAATACAACTAAATGTGTAAAAACGCTATCACATTACCATAAGGGCTGTTGGGATTTCCGCAAGAAATACTGAGAATTACTGGAAATACTGAGTGTAAGCCATGTCACTTTGTTCTTGCACATCACAAACGGAGTTAATTCACTCCCCTCCAACTTAAACAAGAAAAACACAGACAGGAACAACCTCTTGAATGCTCACAGTTGTCATCCGAAAACACTGAAACGCCTCCCTGTCTGCCAGCTGCAGAGACTCAACAGAATTTGCTCCGAGGAAACATCAGAAAGGAGGAACTGTTCACCAACCTTAAAGACAGGAGGAACACTAAAACAAGCAAAGGATAAATTCAACCAAAAATAAAAATAGCTGCTTTTGAACAACCCTAAAAGGCGACATGTTGATCCACCCCAGTGGTTTTATACACCCGATTTGTTAGGTAAAGTAACATCTCAAGTAAAGTAAAAAGGCATATCTCTGCCCTGTCATGAAGGTACACTGTGGTCATAGTTTTATTGATATAATATGGTGTCGTCACATTGACGCTGTTAAATGATTACATATTCACAAAGTCATTTCATTTTCCCCAGGGCTGCAATGATGGAATATGGCTGCAATATATGGCATCAATCAAGTCTTGAGAATCCTATGAAAATTTCAGCGCACTTGATATAACAGTTAATTTCATTTATTATTGATAACTACACTCACTAATGTAAGCTACCTGCAATTAGTAGAAGTCCCTTTGAGGTATTTGATAGACACCCTCTTTTATAGCAAATGAGCAAGAGACACTACAAACATTATTATATGTCTAATATCATCCATCATGGAAGAAAATAAGTTTGATCCCCCTCAACCGAGTCCGTAGATCCTCGGAGAGGTGATGCCATTTTGTCCAGAGAATTGACTGGAATTTTATGTTTGGATTCAATAGTTTGAACATAACCTGCTCTGGAGAGCTATCGCTGTGAAGTCTTCATGCTTGATGCAACCAGCTTCAAAGTGAGCCACCTTCTTGACACTGGAAAGCCCAAAGCCCAAAGATAGCTTGTTAACCAACCAAAGTTCCTTCAAGAGACAGGCTGTGGTGTCAGTCATAGGACTGGGTAAATTTTACTACCCTAATCTGTCAAAACTACTTAGGTCTGTTGTCAAACATGCTACTTTTACTTTTGTGTGTAGGATCATGTTTCTAACTAACTAAGGCCATGTCCACATAGATATGTTTTATTTTTGCCCCATTTTCCAAAAATTCCACTCTGGAGAGTGTTTGTCAAAAGTTGTGTTTTTGGTGACCACAGGGCCAGAACAGGAAAAAAGGTGGATGTATCCTTATTTGTCATCTTCATGGAAACACAATCAGTACTTAACAAATACAGTTGAAATATAGTAGTCCTAATGACAGCAGGTGCCTTTTGGTACATTCAGCTCTAAGTAATGCATTCCTGAGGAAGAACAGTGTCAATGGAATTTAGCATATTTTTAACTACTGATTAAAGTGGGAACCTGACCTTTTTCCAATAATAAATAATAAATTATTTTATTCATCTGTATCATGTTACACAATATTAATTGGCAGTATTACTGTGGCTACACTCTCCATAGACTGCTATTGAAAATTTTGGCAGGACGAATGTTGGCTGTGTGGACGAATGTGGGCTGGGTGGCCACATGCCGCTAGTGTACTAGTTTGCTAACATGCTAGAATACCCAAAGAGCTCACATTGACAATAATGTTCGGCCAATGTGACTGATATGCTAGCAGCACACACAACTTCACTACAAAAATTACAGTCGTTGAAAGCCAAATTACTTGGTCCAAGTAGCCATCGTTACTAGAGCAGGAACTGTTTATTGGTGAGCTGTACAGCACACAAGCAACATCGGCTGTGACGACTTCAATGACCATGATTCCAAATACTTCTTGCCACAAGAGGGAGACACAAAGTGGGGAAAAAGATAAGTCATGGATTTCAGCTTTAAGTTGTCACTTTAACCTCAGACATTGGCTGTAGCACCTTTCAACTTACTGTAAACCACTTCAGCATCAAATGGTAAATGTCTGTACAGACCTACAGTACATGTACTGACATATCTATTTATTTTCTAGTGAGGGGAGAAATATATTTATCCCATTGGGAGATCCGTGCCTGTGTTACTGCTAAAGAAATAAAGCTTGGTAGAGGGCCAGCTAAGTTTTGAATCCACCTTACAGCAGCAGAGGGGACAGTTCACCCCACCCTCCATTCACAGGCAGAGCAGAGCATCTTTATCTAGCCGGAGCAATCTTACATCTCAGCCTGCTACTTCCATCATGAATATGTCCCCTATTAATGCTGGCTTTGGTTTCGGCTACCATCATCTGGACCAAATGGACCAAGGCTAAGAACATGTGAAATGTTTTCCATGTGATTCTTTCCATGTGTTCACCATGATGCTGATGTCATGTTACAGTGTGTGTGTGTGTGTGTGTGTGTGTGTTCCTGTTGCATTCTCACACTTACTTGAAAATAGCATGAGCCAGGTGTTAAATCCTCCTATTGCTCCACCATGGTTCCTTTAGCTGACTGGCAAAACACCTGATGAATTATTCAACTATCACTCAATCTATCTCTGCCCATTCTAAGATTTTCTCTCTCTCTTTCTTTAACTTTCTCTTTTTCGCTTGATATATTCCTGTCACTCACTCTCTTTTTTCTCTCTTTCTATTGTTTTTGTTTTTCCCAGTGAGCCTGTATATTTGTTCAACTCACACCCTGCTCTCCACATAGTAGACATTTCATATCTCCCTCTTTCTCGCTGTCAGGAATAATTGCCATTCATGAATGTCCATTCACTAAATCCTAAAGTATGGCTAAGTGGAGCAAAACTTTAAAACTGACTTAATGTGCGCTGGCAAGTATATGGGGACAATGACTGAGCAGTGGCTGATATTATTTGCTCAATGTGATAAATTATTTGGTGACCCAGATACTGGGTCATCATCAGCTTAAAAAGATCACTGGTGCTCAATGCTGCCCTGGAATGAGTTTGACCTGGAATGAGATATGACCTACAAAGAAATCTATGTGGATTCCTGCTTGACCTTTTCTCTCCTTCAGGTCAAATTTGGATGCTCTTAGGATAAAGTATGGGTGGACGTCAGACTCAACTGACGCCCACATTTCCACTCGCAAAAGAGACAATTCCTCTGTGGGGAAAAGACATCAACTGTCCCTGTTGGGGCAGTTTTAGAGCTGTTCATGGTTTACTGCACCAAACTTTTATGTAACTTATGTTCCTCCTGGCAAACTCACTGTTGCTGTCAGTGTCTTGACAATTCACACCTACCTTACAGTATGTAAAGCTGTCCAATCGGCTCTTATTTTTAGACAGTGCCCTTTTTCCGATGACTGGACGCAAACTTCTTTTCTGTGCACCTTCTACCATCCAAGAATTCACCCCACAAAGAAATTATTAGCTCTAAGCAGCAATGCACTCACTTATCACCTCTGAATTAATCTCAGCAGCTGTACTTTTACCTCAAAAGACTCTTAATAAAAATCTTGACATTTACATTGATCCAGACCTTTCCTTTGACTGACATCAAGGTAATATCCAAATCAGCATATTTTCATCTTAGAAATCTCCATGGATTAGGCACTTCCTCCACTTTGCTAAACCGGAAAGTACAGATCCTTGACTTATACTTCAAAATTGATTACAGTGATGCGCTATTTTGTGGCTGTCCCACCTCCACACTCATAAATCAACACACGGCAGCCGAATACTGAGGATGTGCATTACCCCGGTCTTAGTTTCTCTTCACTGGCTTCCTGTAAAGTCACATATTGACTGCACCGTCCTACTTTGTTTTTATAAAACCTTACATGGCCTTGCTCACCATATTTCATGCATTTACGTGTTCCTCATAAACCCACCCCAACTCTTGGCTCACAGAATGCTCAACTTATGTAATTTCACCAAAAACAGGGACCAAATTTTAGGAAAGAACCATTCAGTAACCACCTTAAAGGGATAGTAAACCATCCCTTTAACAAGTCATTTCATCTAGACTTGAATCTTAAACTCTTATTTGGTTACACTATATTTGGAGTGTCCGATGTCAATTTTCAACTTGAGTTTCACAAAGCATTTAGAGATACTTAACTTCATATCAGTCTGTTCAATGCAGATACTCAAAGTAGTGTCGATGAATTATCAGTTGACTTCATATCAGAATTAAAGTTAGGGTTAGGTTGATACTAATTTGATACAAAGTTAATAGTAAGTTGAATATTAACATTGGACAGTCCAAATAAAGCGATACATCTTAGTTTTCTTTATATAACTACAAAAATATGCCAGTGGGGTTGGAACAATTTCAGTTGTTTCCAGTACAAATCAACTTCTTTCAGCAGTTTCCTTGAATCAGATATCATTTTCTTGATTCTGGCAGAGTGATCTGCTTTAATCTGCCTCATTTCATCATATTTGATGCTTGTTTCTGAAACATCCAAGAAAAAAAAGGAAAAAGTTTCAAAGCCAAGAAGTTTTTAGGGCTGAATTTACCAAATGACTAGTTTAAGCCTGATATTTTTTCACAGTGTTGTTGGCCATCTTTTTTGTTTTTAGTGTTACCTTGGAAGAAAACTTTTCATTCTGCACACACATGTCGGTAGCAGTTGAATAAAAGGCATAATACCCTTGAGGACAATTTTTATTGGGATCATGTGAACTTCAGGGAATGCCAACAGTATTATGTGCTGTACTCTGTCCATATATGACACTGTATTGCATCAGTTATGGGGACTGTTTTCTCCCTCTCTTTTTCTTTCTGCCAAGAGTTTGGTTGTTAATACCTTTATTTATGCCCACCTGCCTTGAGGCATACCTTATATAACCACACACACACACACACACATACACAGAAGACAGGGATATTAAGACCTGTCTGGTTGTTGCCTGCGGCGTTAAGAGAAAGAGATGGAGAGGCAGGAGGGAGAGGGAGAGCTAGACAGGGAAAGTGTGTATGCATAAGAAAGAGGAAAAGGAAAAGGCAGTGTTTGTTTAAGAGTGAGTAAAGGTCAGGTCTAAAATAAACCCCCATCTCCCCTTCTCGTCTCTACCTCTTTGCTGCTCCATCACTCCTTTCTTTCTCTCTCTCCATCCCTCCTTTTCTTCCTCTCCGCTGTCAGCGGTAAAAGGCACGCCACCTACGCCAGCCATGGCAACATCGATGCCTGCAGCAAGAGAAGAGAGGGAGGGGAGGAGGGGGCAAAGAGAGGGAGAGGGATGACGGTGATCAAGTGAGAAAGAAAGGTGGATGCAAGCGAGAGACAGAGGCGGGGGAACAGCGAAGGCTTTGCTGTTGCATCACAAATCTCTAAGAAGCCACGGCTGGCGCCACCCTGGAGTGCCAGTGGGGAATTGGCTGTGTCCAAATAATGACTAAATCTATGACAATCAGGCCAGCCAGAGAGCTATCTAAGAGAGACAGTCATGCAGTGGGGACAGGTCCACTCACCAGACAGACATAAGTTAAATGTGAATAGGAAGTAACAAAATTTTTTAATGCTGTTCAGTTCATACTGATTGTTGTAATGCCCTGTGATGGTCTACCCTCCTTTAAAGGAACATACAAAGGGTTAACCCTTGCTGTTCCATCTCAGCCTTCTACCATACTATTGGATTTAATGGGCTATATTTTTACAACTCCAACAAAGTATAACATGTCCATCAAATCTGTTCAAAAAGGTTGTGCAACATAATATAAGTGTTTTGTAGCCACGGGTAAATACTGGACTTTTGGAGCCACGGTGCAGCTGTTTGGCTGTAAAACCCTTTGATTCTGCTGCACAAGATGTGTGGAGAAATTTGATGGATATCTCATGATTTTTGTGATGGTGTAAAAAGGCCCCGTTAAGTTGAATAGTTTGGGAGAAGGCTGAGATTGAAATAAAGGATTGTCTGTGTGTTTGGTGGTCCGTCAAACTTCATTTTCCACTGACATGGGTTAGACATAATGAGTGAATTTCTCATTTCGGGGTGGACTATTCCTTTAAATAATGTACGACTTGTATTGACCTCAATTGGTGACCAAGAAGGCAAGAAATCACAGCACCTTAAGTAATTGGTGAGTCATTGATCAACAGTCCTATCAACCAATGCAGATATATTGTGGTCATTTGATTTTGTCAATTAGTGGATTAAATTAGGATTTTATTTTTATTTGGTCACTTACATGCAATAACCCATAATATCAAATCAGAGTCTTTTAAAGGTACGTTATGAAAAATTGCATTGAATTGAGGAGGCTTTTGATGCAGTTGTCTAAAAACAGGGAGTAAGTATGAAATTTGAAGGTGGACTCGCTAATAAATTATATTTTTATTCTACATTTTTTGTCAGTTGAGTCTAAATCGTCCTTACCATAACCAACACTCACTTTTCCATAGTGCAGTTCTAATTAGAATTTTCACTGAACTCTGTTAACTATCTAACACTCTAATATGAAACAAGAAAAGCAGGAGAATCTGGAGATTTGCAAGCAGCAGTCAGAATAAAAACTGCTGTATAGCTTATAGTGAACAAGGTGCTCAACTGGTACAGCAAGGCACTAACAACGCCAGAGTTAGGGCCTCTACTCCCACTGGGTGCCACCCACACTAAAAATGCATGAGCTCATGGTCCTGGAAGGTGCATTAGATAAAAGCATCCACCCAATCGAAGATGTTATGCTCCGAGGCCCACGTTTGATTAAACTGTTGTCACCAAGTTGTACAATGAAACAAATTTCCAAAGCAGCAAGCAGTGAAAGCACTTTTTTTTTTCATTTTAAGCCATATTTATACACCAATCTGATTCATGAGTGTGTCACTAATCTCGCCTGAACTCTCTGCCTCTCCATCATTCGCACCGGTCATCAAGTCAAAGCTGCTGGTTGAGCCTATAATAAACAATGTTGCTCTGTATACACATACATATCCGATTAATGTGTTTGATAATTATGTTGCTGATAAATAGGCACATCACAGTGCTCATTATAAGTATATGCTCTGTGCGTTTGTTTACTAGATGTGTCCTTTACTGTGCCACTATAATAGGTATAGTGATGTGCCCATTCATCATCCCTATCATTATGAAACACTCACTGCATACAATGTGAGTCTGTTTATTATCTATCAAAAAACACATCATTATTTACAGTAGCCATCTTTGCTATGTGTGTGTGGTGTGTGTGTGTGTGTGTGTGTGTGTGTGTGTGTGTGCTTTGTGACTCTTTATATTTATGTACGGACGCAATGTGAAAATGCTGCTATTATCTCAGCATCTTCAAAACGATTCTCAGTGATGCCATCTGGTAAACCAATTGATATGACTAACGCCTTGTTGCAAGCCATTGTGATCAGAGACACATACAGTCTAGTATTCAGTGTGAAAATCCTGCTTTATGGTGAAGGATATCTGAATTTTCTACGACAATGACAGCTCTCAGAACTCTTTCTCATTCAATGAATAAAAATCCTCAATTCAAACTGAGGAATATAAGGAAGCGGTCTATACTGTACGTAGGTTTGGTCTTCAGAGAACCGACGGCTAAATGTTCTAGCTAGCTAACGGTCGCTAACTGGGATCTACTGAGGATTCCTCCTGTGTCATTGAGGGTTCCACGAAACAAAACAGGCGTTTAAGGTTACACCACAACAAAACTAAAAAAAAAAAAATGGATGTAACCAAAATTTCAAAGCTTTTAATTAGTTTAAACACTACTTTACTTAGCTAGCCTTATAGCTAGCTGTATACAGGGTTAGCTGGGGTTTGTTGAAGTAGAGTTGTATTGGGTAGTCAGTGTCTTACCTGCAGTAGATGCCAGTTGGCGTGCGCCCCAGAACTGGCACAGAAGCTAAGCAGTGTAACTGCTGTCGAGGGGGGCAGCAACAAAACAAATTTTAGCCACCTAAAAAAGAAGGCTCACCTAAAAATAAAAAATCAATATCAGTACGCTATATTTAGAATATTTTCACCGCTTTACAGTGCTGTCAGACAACGGTTTCCTTTGGAACTATATTTTCTCAACTGCAATATAATGCACCGTGCAGGTGTGCTCATGTAGAAATATGGAAGGTCTACAGTTGAGAAAATATGTCTGATGGCGATGTAAAGCCATGAAAATATTCTATATAGCGTACACTTACACTAATACTGATATTTTTAGGTGGTTAAAATATGTTTTGTTGCTGCCCCCCTCCACAGCAGTACACTGCTTAGCTCCTGTGTCGGTTCTCCTGCCTGCTTCTCCAAACTGGGGGCACGCCGACAGGCAACTACTGCAGGCAAGACACTGACTATGGATAAGTACCTCATACAACCCCACTTCAGCAAACCCCAAATAACCCTTTAAAATGCAACGTTCGATGGAGGTGGCACCTGAATTGGGACAGAGCTAAAGATCACAAGATGAAAAATGGAGGGAGGTAGAAAACAGAGGGAAGGGCAAAAAGAAGAGACAAGTAGTAAAAAAAAGTTTGGGACCGTGTCAGTCTGAAAATAAAAGACAATATAGCACTGTGTATCCCTTACAAAACATAACTTGCATACTACAACAACAGCAGGCCATCAGTGCTACTGCATGTCAACAAGCACAGCAAGGTAGTAGCAACCTAATTCAATATGATGGATAGTTAAGGTGATGGCTAATTAAGGACTTAATGATCGCCACTTATGAACAGCTGTAAGGTAGCTAACCTTACGTTTTCCTCTAGAAAATGACCAACCTAGCCATGGCAAATATTTGTGACACTCAATTTGTGAGAAAAAGGTCAAAGCTTATTCTTGCTTTTGATGCGCAGTCACACACACCCCTCCCATACACATTTATGCTCCTCTCACAACCTTTTTTATGAACTTCCAATATGACAATTAGGTCTACTACTACTACTACTACTAAAAAAAAAAAAAAAATGGAATCAGCTCAGGTTAAGGATTTCTCCTACACAACCAATATTCATCAGTAAATATGTAATCAAACAAACTGTATTATGTCCATCCAGTTGTAGATGGCCAAAATCAGATTTTTAATTAAAGCTACATATTGGCCCAATGGCCCAATATATATCAGAAGCCTGCAGCAATGTGCACAGAAGGTGGAGATCTATGTAAATTCAAGTGTGTCCAACAAAGCACTCACATAAGCCAAAACAGCTTCATGTCGTGTGTGTGTGTGTGTGTGTGTGTGTGTGTGTGTGTGTGTGTGTGTGTGTGTGTGTGTGT
>OMKZ01054324.1:2443-14781 GCA_900302535.1 Neoniphon sammara
CTGGAACACTAAACTCACCACACACATACATGGATTATGTTTTAGATGATGGGAATCAGGGCTTTGAACACACACACACACACACACACACACACACACTGGAGCCCTGATGCCGCTCACTTTGAAAACCTTTGCCAAGTCTAGAGTGGCAGACAGTATGTGTGTTGTGTGTGTGTGTGTGTGTGTGTGTGTGTGTGTGTGTTTGCCCCCCGTTCTCGTCCTCTAAAACATATCAGCATGTATAATTACAGGCCTCTGGTTGGCCAGAAGCATCCTCTGGAGTTATCTGGAGTGTCTAAGTGCTCAAATTAGAAAAAGCAGCAGCATCATCACCCCCATTTTATGATTTTTTTTCTTAAGTGGTAATCTCGAAATGTTGTTAATTTTTTTCCCCTCTTTAGTGGTTATTTCTGTGACGGCTGTGAGATCACCTGTCAATCAAACAGTGTGGGCGGGACTGTGACATTTTTTGCCTTGGATTTGCAGTTGACCGGGTTCAAGTTTGTGTAGGTGGCGCTCTTCGCTCTGTCTGCTCAGCCGTGGTGGCTCTTGCTAACTACTCACTTCATATGTCCCCCCACCAAAAAAAAAAAAAAAAAAATGATGTGTACCGCTGGCTGAAATAAAAAGCATCACTTCCTATGCAGCCAAAGGGTTTTTCCCAGAAAACAGCTTCCAGACACTGAGATATTTAGAACAGTAAACCTTCTTGAACTGGGTGTGAGTTGAATCGATTTCGTGGCAGAGAGTGGCAGAAAGGACTTTTATTTACGTGAAAATTTCTTGTATCATTTCCAGGAGTTAGGAATCAATTCCTAGCCCACATGACCAGCATGTTTTGTACATTTTGAGCCCCAGATGTGAAACTATCTCAAATTGTACTGTGTTGTATTATTGAATCCTGTAGGGAATTATCTCTTGGCAGCAGCACCATGAAGCTGGTAGATTTCGCTGTCTTGCTCAAGGACACTTCAGCAGGGTGGAGACTTGCTGTTACAAGCTGAGATGTGATTCTTGGTTAAAGAACTGTCTTCCTCTCACTATGCCTCCCTGCTGCCCTCCAAAATCATTTATTTTTAATCTGTTCAATAGATAATTGAGCGCTACATTTGAGCAATCAATAGAGACAAAAGAGGACTGTTTGGGGGAATTTTGATGTTGCTAGCTGATGCGTCTTTGGTGTCCCTGAAATTAATTCTGCCATTTTTTGTCAACATGTTCGATGCGCAGATGTGGAAGTGAAATTTAAAACAAAACAAAACAATAAAAAGAAAGGAATTATAATTTAATCAGCGTCCTTGTTAACTGTCTGCAACTGTTTGCCATTCCACTTCCATTTATTTCCTAACTGGGTTGATTGGCACTTTGTCTGCGTGTGTACTGACAAGCTTCATTCACAGGGGGATGTGTGTGTGTGTGTGTGTGTGTGTGTGTGTGTGTGTGTGTCAGAGAAGAAAAATCAGAACAACAGAAAGTTAGAGACAGATGAAAGACAGATACGGGAGAAAGTGAGGAGGAAACAGAGGAGTGAGAGACAAAAAGAGCGAGTCAAAAATCAACACCAACATAAATCACAAACCCCCTCCTCTTCTTTTTCCATCTTCATCTCCCGCTCTTCCTTTCTTCTTCTGCTGCTCTCTCTCTCCACAAACCCTCGTTGCCAGGGGCCAGCATGCTGCAGAGTTGCGGGTCACCTCCTAAACCATGTTGTCTTGACATTCCAGCAGATATAGATCATGCTGAAAACATTCTCACGGTCACAAAAACATGTGGCGCGAAATAAATCACCTCAAAACAGACGTTTAACGTGTCGTATTTGTCCTGCCGAAACCTTGTCTCTGTCACAGAGTCACGGTTTGTGGATTTGAAAATTGGAATAAATTTGTAGATAGGCCTTTTGGACATTTCACACTGCAGTATCAGAGGTCCTGTGTAGCTCAAAGGGTAGATTATTGTGCAGTTTTACCAGGATTAAGACTTCGATTCAGCTAATCCAATATAATACACGCACTGATGGTACTGAGATGCATTTTATATAAAAACTTCCCCCCAAAATGGCCTATGATTAGCAAAAATGACATGAAATATATCAAGTGTTACTCCTAGAAAGCCGGTTTCATAATTAGCCAGATATCTGTGGTTAAAAAAAAAAAAAAAAAAAAAAAAAATGCTGATTAATCGTTCCCGTCTCTGCTTGATGCCGTTCATTCAACCTTACATGCATTTCCTCATTCATTCCCATCATTATTTTTTCAATGGTTTAATTAATTTGTTCACCAGTTCATCAAGTTTCTCCATCAAAAGCTGTCTTAACTCGGTGAAGAATGGTGTCTTTGTTTATCTCAGAGACAGTTTTTTTTTTTTGTCTCGACCACATCCAGATCCAGGCTCGATACAATCTTCTCAGTTGTCTGCTAGGTGGATGTTTTGGATAATTGGAGTTCCTTGCAGGCCGTCGAGTGTCTGTCCGGTTCAGGAGGTTGACGCTCTCTGTCTGACCACAGCAGGGCTCTGTCAGCGAGCTCGGACCCTTCATTTTCTGTGTGTGTTTCACAAATTGTGCACATGTGACTGGAGGTGTACAGCATGTGTGTTAGCTCCCAAAATATCCCCACCGCTTTCCCTCCCCGCTAAACTGCTCTTAAATCTGAACAGTCCATCTCTCGCGGCTAAGTACCATTCACTTGTACAGAGAGGCCGTTAGCAACTATTAAATACACAGCCTGGCATTTTTGAATACACACATTAGAGCGTGTTTACATCATTTCCAGAGGAGTGGAGGAGCTTGTAGAGAGAAAATACCCTTTATACAAGTCTCTTAACCCATCCTCATTCCATACACTCGCTGATTGTAGATATTACACTGCAAAGAAAAAAAAATCTCAGTCATTGAGTCTTAAAATCTTGTTTGTGAAAAAAATCTGCCATGGGATTAGATATTCCTGCTTGTTTTTTGTGTAGTGTCACTTGTTTGAGGGATTATTCTTGGAACAAATATGGTGAAACAAGGCAGAATAAAGGGGATCAGCTCGCTGAGAATGACACTTAGTGGGATTAACTCATCCCACTGGCAGATTTATTTTACCTTGTTTGAAGAAAAACTTCAATTTTAAGAGCAAATATGAGAGTAAATCACTTGTTTAGATGGGGGATTTTTTTTTTGCAGTGTTCACATGCAAGTGAAATCTTTAAAGCCCCAGAAAACATAAGACAGAGTTTATGTATAGTTGTCACATTTAATGTTCAGTCCCGTGATTTAAAGTCGGGTTATGTGGCCGTTCTTCTGTTTGTTTGTTTAAATCCAGAGTTGGACCAGCGGTGTCGCCGGCCCCGAGCTGTAAATCCTGCTTTCTGTTTGAAGCCCTGTGATAACAGCACTAATTAACGTTTAAGTATTTCCTCTCTATTAGAGATTTATTCAGAAAAAAAAAGACTCACTAAATGGTTCACTTTGAGTTTGAAAATACTTAATGGGCAATAAAGAACGTCTCTCTTCCTCCCCGATAATCCCTCTTTCTCTCTTGGAAGTCTTTGTGCCGCTTTGAGTCACTTCCACTACACACATACACACTCAGACACACATAAACACACTCTTATTAATCACCGGTCTAGTTCTGCAGGTAGATTTAGTAATAATAGTGGCTTCAGTTTTTCTGGCGGTGCTCCTCTGGTAAATAGGCCGTTGTACCTTTCCGGAAAACGCCGTGAGATGAAAGACTCCTCCAGGAGCCACGTTAATGAAATCTGGTGAGTGAAAACTGAACCGGGAGGGAGGGCTCTCTACCTGGGGACACACACACACACACACACACACACACGCACACACATGCATGCACACACACACCTGACTGTAGTGCTGAAGGAGCTCCCTGCTGTCTTCAATGGGTCAGTGAACAGCAGCCATGCAAAGACAAGTGGAGGTTTCCTGTTCACTCTGCACAGTGTGTGTGTGTGTGTGTGTGTGTGTGTGTGCGTGTGTGTGTTACTGGCAATTATCTTTCTTTATACACTTTTGTACATGAGAAATAAAAATTTTGTGTGTGCTTCAGTGTGTCTCTGTGTGTCTGTGTGTGTGTGTGTGTCTGTGTGTGTGTGTGTGTGTGTGTGTGGTGCCTCTGAGTTAGTTAGTCAGTTAGCGCAGCCACTCATTAACACAGCTATAAATACATCCCATAATTAGCCTTGAGCCTAATTGGCCAAATCACAGCTCTCATGACCTCTGCTGTGGCAACCGTTGCCATGCCAACACTGCAGGCTTTTTGGGTCTCTAGTAAGAGTTGTTTTGTTTGTTTTTTTTCTTTACTCTCCCTGAGAGAGCAGAGGCTAAAGAAGATAGTGCTGCATGTTTTTTTCCTCAGACCGCACTTTCACTGACTTTTAATGTCACCTTTTGAATGTTTCACTTGTTAAAAAGTGGGAAAAAAATAGCTTTCCCTTTTGGCTTGAACACCTGTTTTCTTCTGGTGTTTAATTGTTTCATTAGATACCACAACGAATAAAACAACATGGTACGTGACTCTTTTAACAACAAATCGCACTGAAACTTTTTTCTTACATTATTCTTATATTTTTTGATAAACTATCTCTTCCCAGCTCTGGTTGTGATCGCACCAAACTCACTCTGCAATATGTGGCTTTGTAATTTATGAGTACACTTCATCCTACAAATGACTAATAAACCTGTGTATTAAGTTCTGGAAAAATAACGCAAGAGTCTGTGAATTTTAAAGAAAGCCTGCCTAAGATATAATATTCCAGCAAGACAATACAAAGTTTACAAAATAACTAAAATAATGGCATATAGAAAAAAACACGAAGTTTCACACTGTTTTCCTCACTAAGATTATGTTTTATGCTTTTCCACATAGGTTCCAAACTGTTGGCGTTACCGTATTTGTAACATCATTGCTTTAAAAGGCAAATTCAGCTGTAAATGGTGTGTTTAGGTGTATTATCATTTGTCCTTAAAACTTATGTCTAATCTTTTTCTCCTGTTATTTCCCAGTGTTGGAGTTTGACCTTTTGAGCAGTGAGTCTCAGATCCACTCTCTTGGTGGGTTTCTCTGTGAGCTGATTCTGTCGTCTTTCATTCTTTTTAAGTTCACGGAGGGAAAGGTCAGAACAAGCCCGGGGTGACCTTCTCGCTAACACACCGTCCAGTCGCCTGCTATAAAGCCTGATGAGTTCATCTCTGCTGTGGCGAGGACTTTCCCTTGATCCAAGTGTGGAGCGTCTTACAGAAATTTGTTTATTTTGACTTGACAGAGCGCCAAAACAGGGCCGGGTTTCCCTCAAAATCGGTCATGGTTCAGGAGGGGTTAAAGGTCAAGAGAGCAGACGCCAGCAAGGTAACATATGACTCCCATGATGCCTTGCTCTCAGCGCTGACCCAAAAAGCCATTAGTGGTGTTTTTCCCGTGTACCTGACAGGCGTGAGGAACGCAGGTGTGTGTGTGTGTGTGTGTGCGCATGATAGGTCAAGGCTGCAGTAAGTTGTTGTTGTTCCGCCATTTTGTCTAAGTGCTCTTCCAGACGCATCGGGTTGTTTGCTTTTGGCGTGTACGCGCACGTGTAGTCTGTAATAGACTTAACTGAACTGACAGCTTTGTACGTCGAGGCGAGGGTCACTGAAGACGCTTCGAACCTTGAAACAAACCTGCGCCCCTCTTCTCCGGCTTTTGTACCCTTTTCTCCCTGCCTTTCCCATTCACCATTTTTTCCTCTACCTCCTTACCTTATTCTTCACTTTTTGGTCCTTTCACAGGGTGATATTTGACTGCTGGCTTGGTGGGGATGAAAAGATGATAGAGCACTTTAAAAAACTTCTTTTCTTTTATGTATTACCTCCTTTTTGATATGTAAAGAAACACCGCATCAGTGATTACCAGACGACATCACCTTGGGAAGTGTCCTGACAGGCTCCACCAGCGTTGCAAACTCACAAAAATTGGAACCAGTCATCTTGAAAAGTGGGACTTACGCTCTTTATCCATCTTTTTCTCGACAAAAGTGATTGAGCACCTGTCAATGGTGTGTAAAGTTGCTTACTTGAATTTAAAATATTTGCAATCTCCCCCCATGCCACTCTTTTTTTTTTTTTTGTTCAGCTCCTTGTAACTTGTGCTTGAAACATCTAGGAGAAGCGGACACTTCTCTGCTCCACAGATAAGTCTGTTTACATCCATGTCTGCTCTGCCAAGTGGGAACAACATGGAAGTTCAGTGTAGTTTCAAAGCAATACCAATGCTTTAGAGGCTAGGTACCCAAAGCAGTGCAGGTGTGGACTTCTTGCTTACATCACATTCTGTCAGGAATAGGTGTAATAATCCTTAATGTTTTCTTTTGAATAAATGTCTGCTCTCACCAGCAACATAATAATGATTCAAACTGTAGTCACGGTTAAAGCGTTTACCTTTACCTTTTCCTGGGAGAATCCTCCGGTGTAAAAGAAGTGATGCATTTTGTTTGGAATAAACAGAATAAGAAGTAGAAGACAGCACTTTATTGACCACATTATTCAATTGACAAGTGAGCTGATTAGCACCAAAAATATTACCACCTGAAATGCCTGGCAAGACAAAGCAACCCCTCCTCAAACAAAAATATTTGACAAAGTCGTCTCCCTCCACGCTCTGTCCCAGACTCTGTGTCTCTGTCTTTCTACCTGTGGGAGTCCTCATTCACTCCTCTCTCTCTCCCTCCCTCCCTCACCCACTCGCTCTCCACCAACAGCCAGAAACTCATTTCTCCTGACATTTGTTTCCAATCTAAAGCGTCATCCTTACTTTTTCCACTCTGCAGACCTGCAATAATAGAATTAACCTATGGTGCTGAAGCAGACCACAAGAGAGTCTCTCTGTGTCTGTTTTCTGTCTCTCTTCTTTCTCTCTCTCCGTCGCTGGCCGTCCCTGTTGTATCTCTTTCTCTCTTTTCCCTCCCTGCCGGCCTGTCTCACTCTTTATCCCTCTGTTAGTCTGTACACCTCTTTGTCTTTCTCTCAAGTTATGTTTCCATCAAGCAAATTTTACACAAACTTTTGAAATGTCACAAGAAATAAAATGCAAATCAGCTGTGTTTCTTGCCGCTGGATCATAGAAAATGAACAGCCTTCCTGAATGTCAGAAAAACAAATCCAGGAGTTGTTCAAGAATGGAGCTGTTTTGGGCAAATTTGAGTTATTTTATTTTTGTGTCAGCTATTTCACGGCCTCTTTTGAAGGTGAAAACAAAGCGGTGCACTTGTTGATATTATAATGCACCGCCCAAAGGCCATGCGACCACAGTGTGGACAGCGTATCCATGGCAGGTATGACACTTCAGGGTGGCCGCGGTGGAAAGACATTAACAGGCAGTTCAGGATGTCCAAAGCCACTTTTGAAGTGTTGCACAATGAGCCTGAACCGTTCGTCAGGCTGCCGACGCCAAGTGCGCGTCACTAGTTTTCCGACACATGCATTTCCATCAATAATTATTGTAGAATTTGGGCTCAAATGAGAATAAAACCCTTTTGGCGATATCAAGGAATTTTTATAGACGTTTGCTGTTTCCATTCAGCTTCTCTAATTTGATATATCCAAATTCACCAAAATAAAAAAATCTTGGATTGAAACCAGGCTTTTGTCTCTTTCTCTCTGCCTTTCTGTCTCTCTCTCTAACTCTCTCTGAGCCCTTGGTATTATCCATGAAGGGCGAGGCTTTGGACTCTTCCTCCACTTTTATCTTTTTTTTATTTCAACTTTTCTCTCTCGTTTGTCTCTTTGCGTCCTCTGCCTCTCACATCGCAGGGAGAGGCAGAAGTTGCTCTCATTGCCGCGCTACAGCCGGGCAGCGATTGTATCACTGAAAATGGAAATATGCAATAACACTCGCAACACCATGTTTCAACACGGCCATAAGTGATTTTCCACACAATACAAGCACCATTGACACTTTATACTCAACTTTATGGGATTCGTTGTGTATCTGTCTCATCCAAAAGAGCCTCGTTTTATGTTATTGCTAACAATTGTCAACCAGAAAATGGGCCTATTTCCCCAGGGTACAAAAACAACCTAGTGGACAAGTCTGTCACCCATTCACTGTCAATGGAGGAGCTCCAGTTTTTTTGCGGCGGTGACATTATCAAGAGAGAGTTTTGGTTTCTGTTGCCACGGGCTTTGAGAGAGACTTGTTCGTGTTCCCAAATGTAGACCTAGCTGTCCAAGATCATTGACATAACAGATGTGAAATGTGTTTTATGGCGAAAGAGGCTCCAGCACAGAAATATCATCAATTATCTTCCAGTCTTTCATCAGATGACCTCGCTCATTTCTGCGGTGCATGACAGAGGAGCGTTTGTGGTTGGCTGTGAATGTGTGCACTTACTGTATGTGTGTGTGAGTGTGTGTGTGCGCTTATGTGTGTGTCTACGTGTCAGTGTGTGCATCTATGTTTGTGTTGATCTCGTTTGCATGTGTGTTTGTGTCTGTGTGTGTTCGGAGGCGTTTGAGCATGTGGTGTCTACATGTACTTAATGCAAAACAGGCCCCCCCTTCGTTCATTTTCTCCCTGGTTTGAGCCTGTCATTAGAGATTAATTTGTCATTTCTTCGAGTCATTTGAGACCGTCCGTTAGAAATGAAGCCTTTTCCCTGTGGCTGACCAGTACATTAACAGCACAGTGGGGGACTCTTAGTCCCCTCGAACAGAGCAGGTCTGGTAAGCTCATTTACCCCGACTGGTATTAGCATATGAGTGAAGTTGATCGAGTAATAATCCAGTCACTGGGGCTAATGTCCAGACCTTGATTTAGTTCAGTTTTTGTTTTAAAGCATTTAACCATGTTTGAAATTAAATTAAAATATATATTTTTTTCCCCAAAGGAGAGCGGGCAGTTCAGTCATGTTTGGTATTTGCAGTTCAAACAGTTGGAAAGTACAGACGATGGAGAAGTGAAGACTCAGGAGAAAAATCTCAGTGGGGTCGTACATGTGGTTTAAAACGCAGGGGGCTTTCATTTCACTCAACAATCTCAAAAAAATGTTTTTTTTGCGTGCTTTTAACGAAGTAAGGCCACAGTAAACATTCAGAAAGCCTCTGGGCCAGTTGGCAACGAGCATCAATTTGTTTTCAGCTGTAATTTTAGCGTCCCCTTAGGGTAATTAATCTTATTTTTGAAAATGCTGGAGCACATCGGTTCGTTCATGTTTTCACCAAGTTTTGTGCAGATCCTATCAGTGGAGTTTCAGATATCACGGACAAACAAAGGAAGAATGTGGCGCCGATCAGTAGTGGTGAAATGCATCATGTCCCCAAAGTTTCTGTCAAAATGTGATCAGCTTTGTCTGAGATATGACTTGTGATGAACAAACCGAGAAACAAACAAATGAAAAAGAAAAAAGCAACAACTGGAGAAACAGAACGAGATTGAGCCATAGTCTTCGATTACATTGTTGGGGATAAAAAATACACTGCATTAGAGATGGATAAACTAAAGAAAACAAAAAGAAAATAAGATAGAATTCCCATCAATCAAAAATTGTGTTTGTATGGAGTTGTGCATCAGCATTTGACAGATCTTTTCTCAAAGAAACGACAGCATTATGAACAGCGGTGTTAACAGTACGCTGGTTATGGTGCAAGACGGCGTTGGAGCGGCTGCTCTCTCTCTCTCTAAGCTCTCGCTCGTCCTCTCATCTGCCTGCTGGCTCCCCAACGGTGAAATCTCATTTCTACTTGAATCAGGACGGCGGACTCAATCCCCATCTTCCATCGCAGACTGAAAACTCATCTTTTCTCGGGGAACCTCACGCCACTTTCTCTCTGCTGAGTCAGATTCCCCTCTCCTCCACTGACTGTAACTTCTCACAGAAAATCCACGCAGTATCTCTTCTTGGCTTCTTAATTTATGTATCCCGATGTTTTTCCTTACAAAACTGCTCTGTTGCTATAGACTCTGACAGTGTTTTGACTCCTTAATATTGGTGATCTAGGAATTCAAGCATATTCTACCATTGGCTCCATTGTAAGTGGCTCTGAATAGGGGCGTCAATGAAATGCCTAAAGCCTAAATTTAATATGAATGACTTCATCAGCAGCCCAGTGTATCACACATGCAGTCTCAATAAACTTAAAAGCTGTGCTAGGGAAGATGAATTATGTAAAAATATGTCATGTTTTGTTCCAAAATGAGATATCCACCACCAACAACAACAACAAAAAAAAACACCACACGCTCTCACATATTGACTGCTGGCATGAAAGTTGAGCAGATTATGGGTTAGTGTTGAAATTAGGAGTTCTTCTTAAGACATGTGCTCATAAAATAGTCCATTTTTTGAGGATAGAATCATTTACAGCGTTTCCCCTATCATTAAACAGGCCGGGCGGCCAAGCTCAAGTGCCGCCCGGCTTCGTGGAGGAAGAAAAAAAATTTGATTTCCCATCAAACAATGTTGCTTCCAGCCTCAGTTTCCAGGGTTTTCCTCAGTGTATTATGGTCCAGGCGGGCTATAATCCGCTGTTGGACCACACGCCTGGCCTACGAGTCGGAAAAATTCACAAATTTATTCAAATAAATAACGGACCGCTTGACCCCTAACAGGAGCCAATCTTCTCTCAATGTGGAGAAATTATTCTACACTGAAATGATAATAAGAACTGGTCCATTTGCTATTACAGCAAAAGCTAACAGTAGCTCAGTTGTCTTATAGTTGTTGTCAGTGTCTTATAATCACAGTGGAAGTGCTTGTTCACAGCATCTACCCCGCCAATGGAAAGTTTAAGCCACATGTTCAGGGTAGCCAAAGGGTTTTAAATGCAAAATACCATTAACTCAGTTGTTGGCTGATGATATCAAAACAGAGCTAATGTTACTTCAGAAACTAGTCATCCACTGAAGCTAAATGACAGAATCCAAAATAATCTAGGCTTACTCTTCCATTTGGTGGAAAATCTTTGCCGACAAATCAAAACCTAAGATTCTAAGACTAAGCTGGACTTTTGCCGCTCTCATCGCTTTGATATAAAGTGATCACATATCGACCAGGCTGGCTGGTCCGCCTCAGCCCATCAGCACGCAGTCGCTCCACCTTATTCCTCTTCTCAACAATCCAGCCCGACACCAACCCCCCTCTTCATCCTCGCTCTTCACGCTCACTGTCTTGCATTTTTTATTTATTTATTTATTTTTTCAAATCATGCAGTTGGCGGGAAGAAGCTGAAACCGGGTGACTCTTTAAAGCTACATTTACTAAAATTCTAATGTGGACCGTGTAGAATCAACCATGACGCAATTATGTCGAACATGGGCGCAATTTAGAGGCCTTGTCTTCACGGTCCGGACCGGGAAATTGCATCCATATTTAACATAATTGGACCATGATTGATTCTACACGGTCTGCGTTCCAGTGTTTGTGAATGTGGCTTCGGAGTCACAGTTCCCAGTCGTGGCCATTTGGCTTCCCTTCCCCTCCAGCTGTTTAATTCAATAAGGGACGCAGAACGGTGCATCGAGCTCGAACAGGAGCGATATTTGTCCGCCTGCAGTGCCGAGGGTCGTCCTTATTAGAAGAGGGGAGGAAGAAACTTATTGTGGCCAGGAAAAGGGGTTTAGAAACCTCTGAAGTTATTTAGACTGTTGGTGTGTGTGCGAGTGTGTGTGTTACCCAATCCCTATACACCCCAACATTGTGGTTTCAGGGGGTCCCGTAGCTGGAGGCCTCCAGTTCAAAACCACAGTGCATGGTTATTTTAAGGCGAGACACCGTCTGTCTCTCTCTCTGATTGTTGGTCTGTGTGTCTATCGGTCTTTCTGTCAGCATGTACAGTAAGTATGCCTGTCTCACCATTTAGCATGTGTGTGTGTGTGTGTGTGTGTGTGTGTATTCTGGCAAGCTCACCACGGGGCCAGATGGAGAGAGTTTTCTGTCTGCCCCCTCTCTCCCTCCGTCTCTCTCTTTCTCTCTCGCTCCTTTCTCTCTAATCATAGTTTTCCTTTAGCTGTAAATAGGCGGGTTGGGAAATCTATATCCACACACACACACACACACACACACACACACACACATAACGTACATGCACACATTTTGGCCTGCACTGCTGGCTTGATGTCGCATTTTTAAACCTCCCACGCTCATATGATCTGAAGGCAGAGGAAATGCTCACACACACACACACACATGCACACACATGCACACACATGCACACACATGCACACACATACTAGCAATTAAGGCTTTGTTTTAAGAAAAACATTGTAGTACAGAGACTTATTTTTCAAGTTTGTAGATCAGATGCTCTATTTTCGTGCAATAGAGGAACCTCCTCATAGAAAATGATACAGTACTTTGTTGAAGAGTCA
>OMKZ01054333.1:0-10306 GCA_900302535.1 Neoniphon sammara
ACCTTCATGTTGTATTTCATATTTTGTTGGCTTATTGTTGATCACTCTGTCATCTCAACTTATAAATATTGCAAATCAAAAGTTCCAAATATTGATTATCTGTGTTATACTTTATCAGTGCCATAGTCGATTATTGTTATTGTTGCTACAGGCTGTGTTCTATTGTAGTAGGAGGGGTCAGTCGCCTCTCTCCACGAAAGAATCACACTGCCAAATATATTGTGCTTGTCATTAATTAATAAAGTTTGAAAAAAGTGATCCTGGCATAAGTTTTTCTATTATACTGCATTAATTCCTGTGTAACTCACTGTTCATTTAGTAATAGCTAAGTAAACAAACTATGAAGCTGAAGATTATGCTTCACTTATAATTGCTGCAGACAAACAAGGCCATCATTTTTAAGTGTGGGGAATAAAAGGATTGACAGGGGACTGATGCTGAGGTGCTGACACAAGTATAGGTCAGTGATGTGAGCTTGACTAGAACAGGACTGGGTGACCTATGGACAATAGAGTTCAAAAGTGTGCAGGATTTTGTCATTTAAGATTTCATTATCTTTTATTTCACAGACACTGACATGTGACATGTCAGTGTCTGACATGTTCTTATCTCTGGGCAAACTGCTAATTTATTAAATCTCCTTCCATTTAATCTTTGGTTGAAATGAAAAACTCTTCCAGAGGGTCACAAATCCTGAAACCTGAATCAAAATGATCAAAATGAGAAAGTGACTAAGGTGAGGTACAAACAGAGAAAGAAAGAAAGAAAGAAAGAAAGAAAGAAAGAGAAAAAATAAGAGAGCTAGCAGAGGTACTGGCTGAGATTTTGACAATGAAATTTTCATGAATACCAATTTAGCCTTTATGACATCACAAACACAATGTTCATTAACTCAGATACATAAACTTAGCAGCTGTACTGTATATACTCTGAAAATGCAGAATGTAGTGTTTCAGAAATTAACACTTCCATTTTATCTTAAGCAATTTAGTTATAAAGTCAAAGTCAATTTTATTTATATATTGCCAAATCACAAGTTATCTCAGGGTACTTTTAATATTGAGCAGGTGAAGACCTAACTCTTTATGATATTTATGTTCCTTATTATTATTATTATTATTATTATTATTATTATAAATCTTAACCTCTAAAACATCTTATAAATCTTAATAATCAACACAATATTTTGAGTATCCTTGAGCATACTTCATAAAGGGTTTTGAATCTTGAGCTTAACAGAGATTCGATTCAATTCATGATTCACTAGCTGGTGATTTGATATAAGAGCAAATTTTATTTTTTGCAACAAATCACAACAGATTTGAGTCTGAAAACTGATTCGAATCAACAATTCAATTCTGTACCCAGCCAAAATTTTATAAATGAATATGAATGAATAAACACATCCAGCAGTGTAAGACTATCTATGATTCTTTTCTTTTTTGAAATTTTATCATGAACATTTTTATTCATGCATCTTCTTTCTTTTAACAGACTGAAACAGTTGAATTGACAGAATTTATAATTGATACATTGAAGCAATAAATTTATCGTTACAGAACTCTTAAGGGTTCAAACCATTTGAATTGCCCAGACTCAGTTTTGTGTGGTGAACAACGTAAATGAAATCAGAGTATGGCTGTACCAGTGTAGTGAAGATGACTCCAGGTATTAAAGTAAGCAGTAAGCATTACTTTATTTGAGTAATATCATCAGCAAAGTTCTGAAAAAATATAAATGACAGAACACATGAGGATACACCATATAGACAAAGACATTAAATGTATAATTATTCAGCGTGTTTAATCATAACTATGCTAAGAAGAGTGACCTTACTGGTAGTTAACACAGTTCAATTTCAATTCATTAGCCATGCATTCATTGTTAGATTTTTTTTATCTTGATTTACATTAATCGTTTTTTATTAACTAATTAAAATGTATACTTTAATATAGAGTGGCATTGCACATTCAATATAAAAACAGAATATCAATGTAAAGGGGTGACTGTGAAGACTGAAAAATCTTGCACATATGATCACATATGTACACACATCACAGAGGTGTTACAGCACATCGATAACCAGAAGCAGCGCTTGGGAATGTCTACTCAAAGACTCAGCAGGGTGCACAATGTCTGCGGATGAAATTAAACCTGTGACATGCAAGGTGCAGGAGGTCTTTCTAGCCCTCCAGTGATGGGATACCTGAGATAATGAATCTTAAATCATCTAGGACTTTCTGCAATTCCGCTGCTGTCTGCCTGACTGATCGGACAAATCTCATGATTTCAGATCTGACTGGATCAGCCCTTGGAGAAGACTGAGCCTCTTGCCCATTTGCAGATTCATCAGTACTGGACACTAGTGTAGCTTGGTCAGAGGTGGGCACTGTGCTGTAATCCTCAGTCACAGCCTCAGAACAGGCTCGGCCTGTTTCTTCTGCTGCCCTCGCCTCTCTAATGTGGTGAATCTCTTTAGCATCCATGGCAATGAAGAAGACATCGACTGCCACAAATAAACCAGCGAGGACTCCTCCTACTACCTCTACTGCACGAACTGCCCTGGCCGTCTGTGCTGCCACCTTGCCAATGTTCAACACTTGAACCAATCTGACCAGTTCAGCAATGCCACCCAGGCCTCTCCCTGCCCTGAGGCCAAGCCTTGCCAGGTTTTCTAGGTTGTGATCACTGCCCTCAGAGTCAGCTGAGTCCCCTATCTTCCTGAGATTTTCTAAACCCTCACTGATCTCCTGAATCCACAGAACCACAGAGTTTATTTTCTCCTCAAACTCTTTAATGATGCTGCGGATAGCTTTACGATCAGAGGACTGGTTTACCATATTGGTGATGTTTGAGACGCCAGCAGTGGCCCCACCAGCTACAGCCACCCCTACACCAACCCCAGTGACCACAAGGGAAGCTCCCAAAGTGAAGGGGGCCAAAATAAGGCCCACTATGGACGTTATGCCCCCCACTGCCCCAATGACTCCCCCTGTCAGACTGCCAATGGTGGTGCCCTGGTGAACACGTTCCAAACCGTCTGCTACAGCTCTCAGCTTGTCCAGGTTGGCCTGAAGTTCCTTCACAGTTTCTTTGCTCTATACAACAAACAAAAAGTGTTAATGCACAAAGGTAGCAAATGTTAAATGAAGACATTCATCATTTCTTATATTTTCTGCTGTTAGTTGATTGCGAGATCTGTGTCTGATGTCGTATTTGACATCAGATGGGAAAAAGGCTACAGCTGTAATACTGATACAGTAAAGCTAGAAGGATAAACAGGAAATGTTGGATTTCTGTGATGTGTTGTAAGGCAGATAGGTCAAATCAACTAGTTCAACTTTTTCAGAAAAATGACAAACCTTTTTTGAGAGAAAACTAATAATAAAGGGTCTTCCCAGAATCTCATGAGCTTTTGGTCTTGAGTCAGGGTCTTTACTGAATATGTCACTCAGAAGTCTGCAGAGTTCAGGTGAGTAGCGGCCTGGGAGAGACGGGTAAGAACCACACAGTATCTTGGGGATGAGCTTGATTGTGGTCTCTGCTGAAAACTGAAAGAGGATTAATGTAAAAAATACAGAAAGTCATAATAAACCCACAGGATGGCACAACAAAAGTTATATCAAAGTTGGAATAAAAACCATCTCAGCTGAGATCAAGACAAGACCAAGACCAAGGGTGGCCAAAACAGACCACCAAGCACAACTCTTTTCAAGTAAACTTAGCCAGCTACAGTGGAAAATCTTTCACCAACTTTAGCCATTTGAATGAAACAAAGATTTAAGTAGAAATTGCCTGGAGAGGAGTTTTTTTCCCAAGATAAAAGGAAAATTAGGATAGGGAATTTGAAACAGACAACCAAGATGAAGATAGAGGTGAATTAGGGCCATTCTAGAGCCATGAGACCTATAACACTGTATAATACTTACTGCTACATCCAGAGTAGCCAACTCCTGCAATATGCATCCCACTGACCAAATGTCACTGTGAACAAAGCATATTTTCTCTGTGATATTTTGATTATTAAATTGGGTTAGGGTCAGGTTCAAAATGCATTTTCAAAAAGTAAGATTTACATCACTAAAACACAACCTAGCACTAATCTATAAAGTGTTATTTTCAGTTTAGCAGTGATGCATTTGCAAAAATTTCTGATCATTGTCAAAACAGTTATATAAACCTCAGGGTCATGAAACATCCTCTATCTAAAAGAGCTAACTAAAATTTTTGTTCAGTCATTTAATTTCATTATTCTAACAAGTTGACTTGAATCCCAAAATTAGATAGCACTCACTTGAAAAAGTTGACAAGCTCTCTGAGAAACTGATAAACAGCACAACATGAAAACATAATCAACTTTTAAAGTTGTGAACAAATTAAGTCCTTGGTTGTCAAGATGCTAATACTTTAAAAATTAAATGAAAATTAATGATTGATTAATTGAATGAAAATATTTTGCCAGAAAGGAAAAATTCAGAAAAGGAAGGACATTATGAACTCTGGTCAAAATGAAATCTGTTAATGGTTCCCCACATCCTGTCATAAAATAAAAAAATCCTAATACTGTCTGGAGCCCCACTGCCTTGGAAAAGTCATGGTATGTAACAAGTGTATTTTCCAGGCCTGGGAAAGCTATGAAAAATGGCACATTTCAGAAAATAAGGTGGAATTGACATGGAAATACATTTATACTGAACTTTTTGATATCAGAATGTTGATGTGTAACAGAAATTTTCATTTCATTTAAACTGTACAGGGGGACCTAGTGAGAGTTAGCTGCTCTTTGTCACATGGGCTCTCTGTGTACACAGGACAAAAAATATCAGCATTTTCCCCTCCCTCAATACCTTATACCCTAATAATATACCCTAATAATATGCCCTTTAGCAAGGCACTTAACCCTCAACTGCTCTAGTAGAAAAAAATAAAAATAAAAATGAACGGCTGGGATCCACATTGTAACAAACTGCACCACAATGGCGTAAACACAGACACAATTCCAAAGTAATATTTGAGTTAAATTATGAACAGTCATCAGAAAAAAGAAGAGGACGGGGGGAGGAAAGAAGCCTGGAGATTTTGGTCAAACCTCCAGGTGTGATCATATGACATCAGCACACCTGATAGCTAGCCTGTGGCAATGTGTAGAGCTATATGAAGTAGCAAGCTAGCTTGTGGTCGGGAAAATTGTGCTGCTTGGCAACAATTCAGTGGCTTGAAATCTGACGTAACTATTTGTGTTGGCACAGCTGAATAAATCATAATCTGTTGTCCCTTATTACTGTTACTTGATAAATGACATTGCTTGCAGAACTGTTGTATAAAAGCAATATCACCCTTGAGGTTTTGCGGTTATACTGTATGTCAGCATAGCAGCGATTTGGTCATAGGCACAAGGCCACAGGTACTCTCTCCCATGTGGTATTGTTTAATAATGGTTTAAGTGTAGATGTCGCCACATGCATGTAAAGACTATTACTATCATCCAGCACTGAATATAGAATGAACTATTTGTTGCCTGACTTAGAAAAACAACAAAACATAGTGTCTGTTCCAGCAAAGCAAGCCCAACTTTTAAGTTTTCCACTGAGTTCCTCAGTATGCATTTTAAGATAAAATTTCATCTAAATAACAAATTTCCTAAATAAGAGGAGTCCAGAGGGTTGGGAGTTGCAGTCAAATAAAATAGGTCCTGAGACAATCAAGTGTGTAGTTCAATATAACGTTTGAACACTTGCCTAAAATACATATTTCAATCAAGACAGGAAACCTTTTTCTCAACCTGCCGGAGTGAGATTTCATAAAATTCAATCTTTTTACAGAATTCACTGTTTTAACAGACAAATGATTTTCAAAACAGAAAAATCAAACAAACAAGAAAACAGGATGATTTCTGCTAAAGGACACAAAGTCAAAGTAAAGGTTTGCCACCAGTTGGCTGGTGGCTCAGTATCTCCCATTGTGGTGCAAAGCTCTTTACCTTGTAGCATTGTATATCCCATCCGTCAAAGTTTCTGGTGCCAAATAATGTACAGTTCCTTTGTCTGAAGAATTTGAATTGGTAGTTGAACTGTGAAAACTGAAAAAATATACTTACAGGACAACGAACAAGTGTATCTTCACTGAAACACATAATATAAAATAATATAATGAAGTTATATTTTTTTGTCAGCAGGTTACAGTACTTTTCACCGACTCTCCCGAATCCACCCAAGCGTACAGTTCCAAATTCTGTGAGAAATACAGTCTAAAAAAGAGAAGGCAAAATCAAAGCTCTATATCTTGTTTATGATGAGTTACAAAATAATTAACACATGGTAGGCTTATCAATACTGGCAATCAACTAGGTAATACAACAAGCAAAATAGAAAAAAAAATGTATATATAAAATCAGATGGTTATTTTTTCCAGTTTTAAGAAAATGACCAAACAGCATTATCAGAGGAACCTTTTTGTAAGAACAATTATTACCTCCTTAATATGTAATATGGTTATAAAGCAATGGGTTAAGAGAGTTAACCATCAGTGTGAAAGTGTACGGTACCTTTGGCATCAGGTCCTTATGAAGTAGATTTTTATCATGAATGCACTTTAGGGCCATACAGATCTGAACAATCCAGCCCAGTATCTGTCACAAAAGAAGAGTTTGAGCCAAAGTGAGATGTCCACAATTGAAAACAAATGACATTTGCTCTTGAATGATTTCATAAGAATGAATGAATGAATGAATAAATAAATAGAACCCCTATAAACCCCTTTATTTTTTTTAACTTCAGTACAAGGGGGATTTTTTGCCCAGTTATGTAGTGGTGTAACCTAAAATAAATAAATCTAAGCTTATTAATATTATACTGAAAAAAAAAGTTAGGTTGGCCAGAAAATCATTTTAGAGATATCTGATAAGCCACAAATTGATGCACTGATATCTTAATGAAACACAGCCATTTGAACTTGTTATATTATGATAATAGGAAAGACTCCAATACCCACAATTCACTGTCAGCCAATGAGGGATAGTGTGCTTTTATCATCATGTGGTAACATATTCATTGTTGCATGGAGCTATGGTTGCTTATTCTTCTAATATGCATAACTGTTCCCTAGACACATTTGTCATCTTGTCTGGGCACTGTCACTTTTACACTTACTCTTATTTGTTTGTAATGATGCTGAATAAATATATTTTACTGTCACACTCACTGCAAATCACTCTAAATAAGAATGAAATCAGCTAAACATAAGGATAAATTAAAAAAATGCATTTTATGTTGGACACCTGGTCCTCCTTAAACTGTGCACTCTGCTGTCTGATCTTTTCAGCAAGGCTTCCACCCTGACAATCATCCATCACGATGTAGTAAGTGTCCCCATCTATGAAAAATGGGAAACAATTTGCAACAATTTGAGCATTTTCAAAGTAGTGATCTGTAAGGTATCACTGTGTATGCACTTATCAAATGACACGTATATTCATTTATAGTTTATTCATTTATAGTGCACTCAATTGCAAGATCGCAAGTGTGGGTATACAAAGCCTGTGCGTTACGTGCTTTATGAGCAGCCTGAAGAAGGTCAAAAGGACCAAAATGTTGCTGTTTCTCTTTGAAGATGTTTCTCCAAATGAGACTGAGACTAGCACCCATAACTGAGACTTTTGAATACAGAGGAATTTGGGAATTTGTTCTTATGGGCAGCAACCACAACTGTGATGTGTTGCAAGAGCTATATATATCACAGGATATTATGTGCATCACTTGAACATGTCATGACTGCTACCATGACTGCCAGTCCATGGCATCCAATTGGTTAGAACTGGATGCCATTCAGAATCCTTCCACAGAACCCTGCAGATATGGCGGTTTGCAGCAATATAAATATTATGTTGAAATAGTCACCTCAGTGGATGTGATCTTCTCGTTAGACAGCACATTTGAAAACAAATTAATTAATAAAGGTTTCCGGAGGAAACTTTAAATTTCAAATGGATTCCTCAAGTCTTACCTCTGAAAGAATTGTTGCTGCTCACGATATGTGGATGACTTGTTGTCTTGAGGATTTCTAATTCTTCATCTACTTCCCAGGGTATCTGTTAAAAACACCAACGTCACAAGAATGGCCATCCTGAAAGTTGTTGGTTAGCTGAAATTGTTTAAGTTTCTTAGTGTTTTGAGAGTAATGTGAAAGCAATAGTGTGTTTTCTCTCTGTTACTTTAGCCTAACATTTGTTTTTGAGGCTATTTGTTTTTGAGTTTTTGAGGCTAACACTTCAGATGTTATTTTGTTACATAAGTGAATTTTCTATTCATGTTGTACAGAAGTAGTTCAGTATTTTTTCTTCTGTTCCACCTTTGAATCACTGCAATGATAACATTTGTTTGTTCTTCTGAACTTCTCCTAAATATAGTTCAGTATTGAAATCAATAGACTACGATACTGAACTTCAATCGACTACTTACCTTAAGTGCTCTTACTGTGGGTATACGGTGTGTACTTTACTCCCAAGGAACTCATAAAGAAAGAAGGGAAACACACAGCCACAGCCACTGTTGCCAGACTTTGGTGCGGTTCAAATTTATCTCAATGGATTGAGCATGGAAAATCCCACAATAAACTACTACAACTCTGCTGTTTGAACTTTTACAGGACAAAGATTTAATGCAGATTGGTGGTTTTTGTCCAATGTTTGGCTTTATAATCCCTCTGACTGGTCTCAAAACATCAGGATTTTGTCCAGCAGTTGCACTGGGCCTGAGCTGTCGTTAACTAGCATTAACAAAACAAAGCTAATGTTTGCCCCAGGCACATAAAATGTACAATCCGATTTATCAAATATGAGCTAGTTAGCAACAAATTACTCATAATTCCAACATCTAGCTGAGACTCTAACCTTTTTAATAAGGTTTAAATGGAGAGGTGGCAAACCCATCAAAACAATGACAATTTTCTATTCATGTTGTACAGAAGAGGCATTCTTAAAAAAATACAAAGCATCTTTCAGTAAACTTTTAGTTTACTCAGAGTTAACTCTTAAACCTCGGATCCTCTTTTTCCAGAAGCACAATGTGGTCACCCTAGGGGTAGTTCAGTTTCCCTTTAAGTACTTGCTGATTGCTGGGAGTGGCTTGAGTTTATATGTAGTGACACTAGCACACAATTTGACAGGTGAAGACAGGTGTTTGTGTGACCACTGAGTGAAGACAGAGATTAGGGACACATGGCTAAGGTTGCTCTGTCACAGCTGTGATGGAAAATTTAATCTCTACATGTCGATGTGTACTAAACTCTCTAACCCTAAAGCTTGGAGCTTAACTTGGTGATCTGATGTCGACTGAAACCGGCTGACTGGCAAACTGACCAGTGTAAATCAATAATGGCTTCAGATTCTACAGTGAACAACATTCGCCTCATGCATGCCTGGTCCAACTGTATATAACTGTCAGTCTATAAGTAGACACCTCACAGAGTGGTTCAATGAGAGAGAGGAGCATAGCTCGGAATAGCTGTATGTCCTGTGTCTCTCCTATTTTGTAAAATAAATTCCAGCTAAAGAATATTCAATGTGCCAGTCAGATATGCTCGGGGTGTACTGGGAGTGAAATTCAGCCTGGGAGTTTAGTTTGGAGATGCCTTTCATCCGATTGCCCGAAGGACACAAGTGGGGGCTGTAATTTTAACATGAATATGGTATTTGTGGTATAAAGAGAATCTAATGATGCTGGAGATCTTCAAGACACTTATTTTTTTTTTTAAACAATAAATTTGGAGAATATTGCATAAAACTACATTTCCCATGAACCTCCCTCACTTCCTGTGTTTTTTTTCCTTCTCCTGGTCAGCCAGCATGGAGTTTGTTTTGATACTGAGAGGAGATTGAAGAGTAGGCTTGTTCGGTATACCGGTACTAAATTGGTACCGTGGTACTGATGAATTTAAAACAGTACTATACTGTGATTGGATAAGACCGGTACTTGCATTTTATTTTTGTAGCGCTCACTCGTGACGTCGCCACATTGTAATTTGAGCCGAGGCGAGCAGCGAGCAGGCGAGCGAGCAGCGTGGAGCAGGAGAAAAGCTTGGCGACAGAGAGATAGGAGAGAAAAGGAGAGAGAGAGAGAGACAGGAGCAGGGAGAGAATGCCAGCTGCCGCAACTCGTGGATAAACCAGGTGCGCCAAGTGCTATATGGAATTACTTTGGCTTAAAAACAAATGAGCACGGTGAAGCCATTAAGACCAAAGCACCATTGTGCAAACGAGAAGAAGAGAAAAGTGAGAGATTTTGCTGCAACAGTAACTAAGCTTATCTTA
>OMKZ01054338.1:0-17546 GCA_900302535.1 Neoniphon sammara
CAGGTTCAGCCGAGAGGCGGAGAGTCTGGAGGAGGAGATACATGTCATCCACCAGGACTGACAACACCTCCGCATCCAGCATGAGCAGCCTGGAGGAGAGGAGAGGAGAGGAGAGGATAAATGAGGTGGAAGAGAGGGAAAAGATGAAGCAAAGGAGAGGAGAAATAGGGTAAACAATAGCAGAAAAATCTGTGGAAGAGAGGAAGGGGTTTTAACTCCATGCTATCTGGTCCCAGCAGTGGGTTCATCATTGGTGCACTGCCAAGCTTTGTTCAAACCCACAGAACTTTATTGTAAATTGTAGTGGAAAGCCCGAGGTTTCCAAAGATCCCAAATATGTCTCTCTTAATTACAGGGATATGTGCATAAAATGATGCACAAGGCATGTAGATATTTTCTATTTGATGTAATGCTGCAGCCATAAAACAATGGCATCTTGGCTTTGAATATTTCACTCAGTATAAGTGTGATGGAGCTTCAATGAAGCTGCAACCAGCAGATACACAATATGGACGTGACACTGTCCTACAATATGAAAAAAAATGTGCTTTCTGACTTTGAGGTTACTTAATGAAAACCGATTGTGTTTCTACCTCCTACAGAAAGAAAGGTTGAGAGGAAAGAGTAGAGAGCAAGGCCAGGTACCAGCAGCTAACCTGTCCTCCTTCCCAGTGAATGATGCAGGACTATATAAAGGATATATAATGTCTACAAATATCACCTTGAAACTGGAGAAAATGGATCGGGTTGAAATGCTACAGAGCTTCCAGTGTGCAAATAAATGTCCGTAATGTGGTTGCGTTCTCTTTGGACAAAGTATTCTCAAGCATATCTGTAATTCCAAGGCATTTAATTTAAGAACATTTTATTCAAAAAGCCTTCATTCTATATAACTAATCATATTTAAAAAAATAATAAAGACCCTTTTACATGTATTTTTGGAGTGTCTTGGTATTCCCTTGTTCTACATATATCACCATGGATTGACCTGTAGTTGAAGCTCCAATCAGATTTTGTATGGAACACAAAAACAGACAAACATTGAGCGCCGCTCCTTGTGCCAATCATTGTATGTTTGAAAACACTGCAATGGTGAGATGGATCATTCCTCCAAATATCCATGTGAGAGACAGATAAATGAAAATGTGAACAAATTAACAAATGAACAATGGAGGGTAATCAATTATCGACTAGGAGCAGATGAGAACATCCATGTAGGACACACACACACACACACACACACACACACACACACACACCACCCTTTCTCAACACACCAGCTCCCAGTGTGACAGATTACCAGCTCTTGGTGCTACCAAGGACCCTGAGAGACCGTCTACTCCATGTTTATTTGCAGTGTATGTTTTTTTGTAATACATAATTTATCTCTGAAGGGAAATTCTCTCTTCTCTAACCCTGCCGGTGACTCTGTGAAGGACACGGCAGCTCGGCAGATGTTTGCCAACTCGTGGCTTGAACCTGGGCTGTCCGGTTGAAGGACTCTCGGTTTAATCAGCAGGCCGTTAAATTTGCAATATGTCATTCATACAGATTGGCTAACGTGCCCCTAACAAGGTCTTACAGAATCACAGCAATTCTGTGAGCTGCAATATGAACATTACACTTTTATTCTTATGTTATCATTCCATATTTTATTTGCATCACCTGTGGTGCTTTGTAGTGATCCTTGAATACAGATTGGCGACATTGTTTGCATTTGAAGGCAAGCCAGGTAAGAGACTGTGGCAGGTGATGCAGGTGTACAAGGCTGAAGGATGTTCACCTGGGGAGGTTTGGGGGGAACTGAACCTGAACGCCTCGGGGCTTTTAAACCAGCAGCACTCCCTCCTCTCACTCTTTCACAGCCTCATACAGACCTGACCAGACTGTTGGTCCCATCCTTCACGTCTGCAGTGAGCGTGACTCTGAAGTAGGAGCTGCATGTGTGGAGCGCCACCTCATGGCATTGGAGAACCGGGCTGGAGGATCACTGCAGGGCGATGCCTGTGAACAGGCCTGCAGGGTAGAAACCTTCTGTGGAAATTCCTTAGCTCTTCTGGACGATGCATTTTTGGTCCGTCTGTGGTGCGAGAAAATATGACTCTGAATCAAAGCTGTTAAAGGAACAAAAGTGCTCACGGCACCTAATGGTTTAAAATGGGTTTATTATCATAGTCATTATCATTTATTAAAACTAAAATATGCTTTAAAATGATAAAAATTACATTTTTGCATTTGGTGTGCATGTAAAGTTGGACAGCATGATGACAATGCTATGAAGCAAAGCTGAATGTTAATCAGTGACTCCAGTTTTACCTTAAGAGCACTCCTGTTTTGGAAAATCACTGATATGCAAAGATGGCAGTAACTAAAGTGAGTAGTGAGTACTCACACTACTGAAATTGAGTAGCTTTCTTGTGTCCTGCAGTCTTCTGAGTAATTTTACAGTCAGTAATGTTTTAGGGTTTTTACTGAATTATTGGACTTACCTGCATTTTAAATCATATCCATCACAGAGAACAGATTCTGTGTCTCTTTAAGCTTCAGAAAGTGAAGCAGCATAAACTGACAAACAGTGTTTTCATTAACTTTGAAAAGAGAAGAGAAGATGGAACTGCCCTTAATTTGCTTGTGCACTTTGTTTTATAATTTGCATGTTTTCCAATTAAAAGAGCCAAATTTGAACTCTGCCCTCTTTTCTTTTTAAAATTACATGGAAAATATCATGCAAGTACCTTTTCACACCAGTAATTTTACCCCTATTTCAGTAAACTTTCAGGAAAGTAAGCATACTTGTACTTGAGTAGGGTATTTTTGTATTCTCTCCACCCCTGCTGATGTGTCAGTATGGGGGAATGTAAGTTAATGAGTTGCCCTGAGCTCTTATGCCATCCTTCAGTTTGGTGTGCAAATGAGACAGATGCCTGCTGAAATCAAGGATAGTTCCCTTTAAAAATGTATTAACACTTCATGCATAATAAATGGTCTTATGGTGATATAATACATATACATGCATCAATTGTGGTGCTGAATCATGGTGTTGAATTTCTCCAGCAGATCTGCTTTCCGTCAAATATAATTATCTTGTTCTAATAACATAAATGGATGACAAATTAGCTGTTATTTAAAACTACTGTAGCAAAGGTCGCTGACACTGGTATGCGTTCACCTTACACCTACCTCCTCTAGAGATAAAATTCCAATTACAAGTCTGCTTCTGTTATTAAATACTGCAGCATTTCTGTAGCCAAGCAACTGATGGACTGTGGATATTTCGCCTTTAATTAATACGTGAAGTATTGAAATGAGCAGTAAAATACAATCTAAAGTTTGGACTGCAAATAATAGCTATGATGTAATATGCATGGACAATTGCCATAACAAAAACACACCAGATCAACATGATTTACAAGATTTGATGTGAATCCCACTGAATCTCAGCAGAACCTAAACTGGTCGGCCAGTGAAATTTTTCAGGCAGATTACAACAAAACAATAATGACAAACGGTATGGATTATTCTTAACATCACCTGTTATTAAACAGTGTCACTTTATCCTTAAAATAAATGCTACGTGCAGTTGATGTGAACAGAGTCAAGCAAGTTGGAAATAAAAATATAATTAAATAAATACAGCTCTGGACATAATTTTCAAAATAAAGTGATTGTGTTCAATGAATAAGCACTTTTCTTTTAGGGTTTAGTTAGGGTAGTAATGTAATAGCAACCCAACCTTTAAAGACATCTTATATATGCTATTCTAAATGCAAAAAAAAATCTGTGAATGTATAAAATAATGTATTATGATTATAAATACTGATTGAAAAAGCTGCTTTGTCTTTGCTCCCCATTAAACAATCATGCAAGTGCCAATTTCGCCCATGATACAGACTATTCATCGTCATAAAAGCCAGTGGAAGTTACCACATACAGAATTAATTCCATGGAGTACTGACACAATTTTTATTGTTCTATACACCATTACGCATGTGTATATTCTCATTTCATCCAAAAGTGGCAAATTTTACACTGTTATTCTGGAGGCCACATCACATATTTTGTGGTATTAGCCTATAGAACAATCCAATGAGCTAATAGACTACAGTGAACATCTAATGTACAGGAGTGGGAGGTAGGTGGGGCAAATTGAGCATATCAAACGGACCCATGATAAACCCTCACCAGACCTGCGCTCATTCTCGACATTGAAAATTAAACTCATCTGCACTTTAACTCACACTTGGGACATTGCGTCCCCGGCACTAAGGTGAATTTCCAAACCTAAGATGAGTCTAAATAATAATCAACGGCAGGCAAATGAGAAAAGCTGACCGCATTATCTTGAAATGACAAAGTTAGCAGCAGCACAGAAACGGCACAGTACAACCAATCAAAACAGAGACTAAAGAGACTTCTGACCTTGCTGGACTGATGTGGACTGTAAAGGGGAAAACTGGATTCCAGGATGTATTTTGCGGCCAACTTTTTTGTTGTTCTGCTTTCTTCAGTTAGTGATGTCTGAAATTTCCCAGAATAATCCATGCTTCTTAATCCAAACATGTACTCCTGTGGCTGCAATACATTCTGGTCTACTGGATCTACTGTCTCTTTTCTGATTGATTTCTCAATGTATGATTGTTGGCGCAAAATGGCGGCTCTAGAAAGAAGTCCTCACTCTGACACCAAAACCTGGTGTGTACTCTTAAGGTTTTAGATCGCTGAATCTTTTTTTTTTCTGCAGTCAAACTTGTGTCTGCACTGTAAATATCTGGATGATGCTTTCACGTCGTCTTCATTTGGCCAGTTATCCACAGAAAGATAAAGCAACAAACAAGAGAATGGGCCCAGAAATGTAGGGCTCATCTCCAAGGAGGCATTATTTCCTTTCAACACAGTACAGACACAGCGCTGCATAAACAAACAACCCGTGGGACTTGGAGGCAGATATGACTAACTACTGTTATGGTTATACCATTATATCATAAATAAAGGCAGTTATCTTAGGTATGAGAAGCGGCTCCATATTTGGGGTCTTGGGGTCAGACCCAGAAGTTGTAGCCTTTTTGTTTTGTTTTTCTGTTTTTCTGTATGAAGTTAGGTTTGAAGCTGGGGTTTTTGTTTTTATTTCTGCTAGCAAAGGTAGTTTTTTTTCTTGGATTTTGTAACAATTTGTTATTTTAGCAGTTGCCCACCCTGAAGCCTTTACCTCCAATCAGTTTTCTTTTGTAATAAATTGCTAGGCTGGACTGCTATGGTCCTTTATGGGAGTGGGGAACAAAAAAGGGAAATCACACATTTCATGTTACGCTTTGGTTTCTCCTGAGCCAGGCGTAACAACTGGTGATCTTTCTCTTTAGCAAGAGACAGCGGATGTTTCTGAAGCTGCCTTTACAGCCTGATCTGAGCCCTGAAAACAGGTCCAAAAATTTCTGAGTAACCTAGTAAAGTTCCACAAGGTGTACCCCGACTTCGCCAGTCTCACTGCTCAGCCTTCGCTGTTAGTTTTGTACCTAAGCTTCTTCCTTTAATACTGCAGGCCTCATCTAAAGCTCCTTCCCCGGCGAACAGTGAGTTCTACAAAGTAAACAAAGTCTGCCGAGTGTTGGACCGTAATACCAGGTTAGATCTTATGCTGGAGCTCTCTCTTCAAGTTGTTGGCCTACATCCCTCTCCAAATCCCTACTCAAATCCCCGTCCAGTTGTGCCAATTCAGTGATAGGTTTTTGTTGCTGCTTTGTTCCCCTTCACATACCAAAACAATTTGATGCACAGAGTTGGCTTGCCTAACAGGTAAACAATTGATTTCAGCTCATTTTCTCTCATTGTGCGGCTACATTTGGTTGTATCACCAGTGTGTCAGTACTGGGAAACACCAACAGGATGTGTCTGCCTGGTGGTGAATGTTCTGGGTTTACCTGTAGACACTGGCTGAGGTTTTGTGGTGATGACAGCACATCATTGGTTGATTCAATAATCAGTCTAATCCTAGATGCTGTCATATCCAATGATTCATTCCTAACTTAACGGGACCGATCAAGTTTTATCTTTCTCTCCAACCAAACTATTCCTCCACACTCAGTTTGTCTGTCCCTGCTCAGCTTGAGAAACGTGCTTGGGACGTCAAGTTGTTTCCCCCTGGTTATACAGCCACGGTATTTACTCCACCACCAATTTCTCCCTCTGGTTTGCTTGTGTCTGGACCGAAGCCTCCATGACTTCAGACGAGTGTTTGGATGAAACCTCACCATGTGTTCAAGCTGTGGACAACGTGATCAAGAGGTCGTCCAAAGCCAATTCATTTTTCTATACAGCTTTTTGTGGTCGTCGACTGATTCCCACATTTCCTTGTTTCTCTAGCAATGTGATTTTGTTTTGTGAACAATAGTTTCACCTGGCAAATGTAAACTGGATGAGAAGTTGATTGCAGCCATTCCAAGCTTCCCAGCTCTCTACAAGTGGGATTTCAAAGGCGAGAGGAAAACACGTCTGAAACACAGTGCTTGGAGAACGGCTGCAGCCATTGTTGGGGTTGATTCTAAGCTTGAAAATAAGTTTTTGCAGTATGTTTGTTTTTTCATAATTGTACCCCTGAAAATATGGGGGATATTATGGATTCGCCCTAACTGCTGCCACATCTGCCGCCGCAAATCCTGACTGTGAACGTGATAACTTTAACATCGTTTATTCAAATCTTTTTGATTCTTTTTGATGTGCACGTTCATGGCCCATAGAGGAAGAACCCTACTGATTTTGGTGACCTGATGACAATGACTCAAATATTGTTTATCTGAGTAGCATCCAGCTGCAGACTCAGAGAAGAGCCCCTGACACACCAAACCTGCTGTGCAAGTCTCTGTCTTCACTGTAACTTACAGGGGTCACACACTGTGTCAAATGTAAAATCCCAACTTTTCCATGACTTTCCAGGGCAAAAATACTGAAATTCCATGACCTATATAAATATAACATGACATTTTTTTTCCTTGACCAAAATTTTAAAAGCACTTCAGAGGTCTTAAAGTTCATCACTCTGTTTTATTCCGATAGGGAAGTGAACAGATTTGGCAAATAACTAGTTACTGTTTTTTTTTTTTTTTTATTAAGACGGACAAAATTCAATGATATTCCATGACTTATTTCAAAAATCTATTAAATCCTTTCCCTATCTGGAATAGGCTTTTCAAAATTCCATGACTTTCCAGAAATCCCATGACTGGTGGGAACCCTGAACTTAACTTTGAGACCAATTTTGACATGTCAAGCGCCCACATACTTGGCACGTCACGTCTCTGAGTCTGCAGCTACAAGATGCTATTGGTTTATCTGACTCTTTTCAAAGTTGTTGTGTACGTTTATGACCCCTAGAGGAAGAGTCCTATTGATTTTGGTGACCCCATGACCTTTCCTCCCGCACCACCGTCAAAACAAACTCAGGTCGTTTCGGGGATACACCCTGCTGTTGCTCACCGTCTGCATTTCCACTTCATGCTACCTAATTAGCACTAGCCAGTGAGGAATTTTAACTTGATGTAACATTATGACAGGAAACACCAAAGCAACAAATACCTGTCCAAAACACTGTGGGCAGTGTGAGAGGCTATAAGTGCAGTGGTCAGTCAGGTGGAGCGAGACGTCAACCAGGTCGCTCTTCTGGGGGATGTCAGTGAGCAGAACAGTTTTATAGAACCACCAAACTGAAGAACAGCTTGTTCCTTTTAATGATCCTTCACTGATTTTCATTCACAGGCAGTTCTAGGAAAGAGGATCCAAGATGTTTTGATGTGTAACAGGATTTAGTCTCATCATAAAAAATAAGCAGATTAATGACTACGAATTTGCCTCACAATAAGACAAATCAGTCATTGGTTATGTTTAATTATGTTTTTCAATACTGGTGATCCTCCTTTAATATTTGGGATACTGAAGTATTCCTGTTAAAAGCAGGTGCAAGTAAACATAATATCCTGTTTATGTGCATTAGCCTTTGTCCTGGTTATGAGAAATCTGGATAAAGCCTGTGAGATGTTCAGATATTATTCCGTAAGGTGAAGCCACTAAACATCTTATCCTGTTTTCTGTCACTTTTTGTGGTCAGAGCAAACTCAGTTTTGCATGGTACCATGGGTAAAAATATTCAGTCAAACATGCCAGTAAACCATGGTAAATAATTTCTGGGGTGAGGATGAAATTAAATTTGTATTAATATTCTTGGCTGTTTGACAGACAACACTGAAGTAGTTTTTTTCCAACATACAATAAACTGTTTCTAAGTAAGTCCAATAACAAAGGAAAGTTTTGAAGAGACCAGATCAAAGATGCACAAATTAAGTTTATTGATAGGTTCACGGATACATTCAACAGATATTCAAGAGGAGGTCACTAATGGTTCATATAAACAGCTTAATGGCCTTTTTCTGCTCTGTAAAGTGCTTTGTAAACTCAAGCTTCTATACAAATAAATTTCATTAGTATTAACTGAGCTATGAGCCACTATCCAAAGCATTCTGAACATGTAAAAAGCCACATATACATTTTGTATCACTCTGAATCAAATGAAATCGTTGATTATCACTGAAAGCCCAACCTTACTTTGGGGGGGTTGGCTTTGTAATGCTGTTACTGCTTACTGAATTAATGGAAGAATTTAAGGCCAAAAGGCAACCCATTTTCAAGTATTTATAGCCAAAGAGAAGAATTTGATCGTTCAAGTCATATTGTAGGCAAGTCCGTGTAAATCCTCTTAAATGAGTACACGGTCATTTAAAATTATAAACATTATCTTCTTAATATAAAACGTGAAAATAACTGCAGGACTGCGCCCTATTCAGGTTCCCTCGTTTCAGTCACGACTGAGAAGTCAATCAAGCATCGGTCATGACTGCAGACTCGCTCTCAGTTCCTCCAGGATTTCACTGCCGCTGCTCCAAGTAACGACCCGAGCTTTTATCAAAGAGGAGCTGTCCTCCTGAGCTTCCAGTCTGGCCAGCAGCTTCTCCAGCGTGTAGCCCTTCCTGGGCATGACGACATCATGTCCTCTCAGACAGGAGGTGGGACACAGATCGTTCCCACCGTCTCCTACGTAAAACATCCGCTGATACTCCACGCCTGCCTCCGCCTGCTCCGACAGGTAAACCTCCAGGACTTTTTTCTTGCAGAGGTTGACGGGGCAGCGGGCGCACTGGTGGGAGTGGTAGCACTGTACCTCCATGTACCCGCTGTCGTTGAACTTAGCCGGGTTGGTGAAAACCCGGTCGACAGCTGACTGGACTCCTGCAGCGTGGAGGATCCAGTCTATAAATATGGTGTTGGAGTCGGAGATGACGATGCAGTCAACGCTGCTTTTGTGCTCCAATATGAACGTCAACAGATCTGTCATTCCCGCAGTAAAGGGGATGGTCTCCATCACCCTGCGGACGCTGTCAGGGCTGACCTCCTGCTCTCCTGTTGGGATGCACAGAGGGACGGGGGTTGGGAGAGTAAAGGTCAGATGATTGAAGGATGGCCAGGTGAGAGGGAGCGGTACAAACTCAAAGTGACAGTTTGGATTCTTACCTGTATAGTCATGTTTTGCTGCTCCATAACAGTGCAATAACTTAGATCCTCCAAGTTTGACTCGTCAGCTCATTCCCCTTCGTGAGAACAAGCGTCTCACCGGGATCGCTCTTTTCCAAAATCAATGAAGTGGATCAGCACGATTTTGATCAGCGCCCCAGATCTGACAAAATGATTTGAAGGACGCACAACCACACGTTTGTTTGGGATTCATTATGGACGCTCTTTTCAGCTCTTGCTTCCAAAATGGCGGGACTACTTTGTTTCTTTCCTAAAACTGCCGCTATTATCACCATGCAGCGGCCTTCCGGTCCCATATTCATTCATCTAGCAGGTGTGTAAACAAGCCGGCGGAGCTCCGCTCAGCTGCGTGGTGATGCGTTCTAGGAAAGAGAGGAGTTCCAAGAGGGCTGGAGAAGAGCTGATAATGAATCCTAAACCAGCGTGTGTTGTTGTGCGTCCTCCAAAACATTTTCTAGCTTTGGGTCGTTGCTCGAAATCATATTGTTTGCTGGACCAGATCCACTTCATCCTTCATTCATTTTGGAGAAAAACACTCCTGGTGAGGCGCTTGTTCTCACAGCAGGGGAGGAGCTGACGGGTCAAACTCAGAGGAGCTATTACACTCGTATCGAGCAGCAAAAACCACTATATGGGTAAGAGCCCCAGCTATCACTTTAATTTATCCATCACTCCTAGGACTGGGTGTTACTATTGTCGTGATTACCAAATATTCAGTTTCGTTTTGGCAGTGTGGTGTTTTTTCATTGTATATCTGACAGCAGTAAGAAGTGAGTAGTGAAACAAGATTACAAAGAAAGTCCAGTTGCCCTTGACTTACTACTACTAGATTTATTTTGACACCTTTACAAAGACTAAACTTTAATATCGAATTTCATAAACTTTCAATACTTTGACCTGTCTCACCTGCAGCGGGCATAAAAGTGCAGACTGGAATAGTCAATAGAGGAAGAAAAAGGGCTGACACAGGCAGAGCGTCAGCCTGGTTCTTGACAGACAAAAACACTGAACAACATCAAACACCTGAGCACATCATGAACTGGATCCCAGCTCCCAAAATGGAGCGAATTCACCCACACAGATGGACACCCATCATGTCAAACCCCCCGCTACACAGCTGCTCAAGTCAATGAGGTAACTGAAAATGTTAAAATACAACACAAAGGATTGACGGTGTTTCTGATTTGCCAGAATTATTACTTCTCTGCCCACGATAACATTTGTTAACAGACACCAAAATGATCCTGTTGGCTCATTGTTGCATTGTAAAACATTCAGGACATAAATAACTGCAGTTTCCTGGCATCTTCAACCAAAAGCAGCACAAGTTTTATCTCTTCTACTCCCTCCTGCATAACCCCCTTTATTTTGCATAGCTACTTGCAAAGTCAGCATCATCTTCTAAATCTCTTCTTCAAACCTTAAAACTTTTTAGAATCTTTGACTTTTATGCATTTTCATCCACTTTATCCCTGTTGCATAGATAACCTGTTGCTATGTTGTTATGACTTAATCTATATATTTTACCTCTATTACTTTGTATCATCACCATCGCCTTTCTTTATTTTATTACTGTGTCACTGCACTTGTGTTTAATGAATTTGTGTTTTGAATTTTATGGCTCTCAATTGTGAAGCACTTTGTAACTGTTTTAAAAAAAGTGCTACATAAATAAATATTGTACTGTTGTGATGTCATCAAACACCACATTCATATGTTGAGGGACATCACAGAGGTACCTCTCCCCACTCTGTAAATTTCATTCAATAAATCATACAGGTAGATCTCTATTTTTGCATCAAAACATTTACTAAATAATATCATGAAAAGATGGTAATTCCTAAATACTAATCATTTTCCAGGGGAACATTTTTACATGCATTTATTCACAGAAGCAGATTATCAAACAAAATATTTTCCAAAAATATCCAAAAGTTCAATTCACTCCTAAACAGCAAACAATATAAAAAGCAGGTTATTTGAACATGCATGGTTGAGTGAATAAATGAAAGAATGAACAAATTAATAACTGAAAGGATTACAGGCAGCATAGGGAACACTCACCTATGTAGTTCATCACTCTGCCCATGAACTCAGTCCAGTGGCCTTTTCTGTAGGAATCCTTCAGCGAATCAGGAAGCCTCTGATCCGGAAGACACCTGGGAACCCATAACACAAACCAATGGACAGAGACAATATTCATTAATAACAAGCATGGCTGCAGGCTAAGTGTGATGTTGCCTGTAATGAGCAGCTCCACCATAATGACTAATCAATATAATAATCCTCCACAGACCCACAGTGTGTTTGTGGCACTCAGTAGTGATTATGTAGTGTTCTTATCGTACTGTTTGGTGTTCTAATTTCCTGTGGTATCATATAATATTCCTGTTGGCAGACTTGTAGATGTGGTGTTATAATTTGTAGAGTATCCATCTAAAATTTATTATACAATTACTACATTTCTTTGACACCAGAGAGGTGTATACATCTGAATCAGCAATTAACTCAATTAATCCATTATTTACCTAATCACCCAAGTGTCGCTGTTGTCATCAACGACAGTGTGATCAAAGTCAAACACCACCAGGGTCTTCATTCTTCACCAAGAAAAACAGAGAAAGTTTCAAGTGAATTCGCAAAGTGCAAAGACTTGATGGTGGAAAACGAACAAAATAGATGATACTGAACTAATGTTATTTCGTTCTTAACTGTGTGGTTATATGAAAGGTTCAACTTAGCAACGATATATGACCCGGGTTCAATGTGGAGTACATCACCGAACTTTATTTGAAAATCTATCAATTTTATGTTTCCTTCATTATTAGCAAGAATAAATCGCTGACAGAATGAATTATAACCTTCCAATAACTTTTAGTGTCCACTTATAAAATCGGCATACATCTAATATACCGAGCAGCACTTGTTACTGTAAAAATTTAACGCGTATAATTGGCCCGTCTGATACTTTCATTATCGTTTTCCACCACAAAACACTGCAACAGGCGGTGAGGATCAATGTGACCCAATTATGATAGTGGAAATTTCAGTGAAGTAAAGCGCTGCTCTGTGGATCATCTGAACGCCGATACTACCAGATGATATTAATGATTCATATAAGATCTAAATTCCGTTCTCCCTCCAACATACATTAGCCAGTAACAATAACTGAACATCACATTGCCGTTTTTCAAAAGCAGTCTGGCACAACGTTCTCTCAATACACAGGAACGGCCAGAGGTAACACAAACTAGTCCGATCAAAACCTGGACAAACGACTTAAATCATTCATTACACTGATTCTAGGCAGAACATCGACATGTCAGGATTAGCGAGAAGTGAAATCAACTTAAAATGTTGATCAACGGGAGAAAATCCGACCTGCCAACCGGTCGTGTGTCTACCGCTCGGTCTTCCTCTGCGATTGGTTTTCCGGTGTAAAACTGAAAGGGGTGAACATCGCCACCTGCTGGGGAAGTTTGGTTACTCCGGACTGGGTTTTGGACTTATGAAACAGTGGTGATGATGATGATGGTGGAGATGGTGATGATGGTTGTTGTTGTTGTACATTCTTACAGCAACACAGTTCCACCACAGTTCTAAATGTCAGAAGAAGCACTGTGGTGCCTTCAAGTGCTGTCAGTAAAGCTGCGAGTCACATACAAACTGAAAACAAAAATATAACTTTCCTGTGATTGACAGGTTGTCGAAATGTGGTGTTAATACAACAAAACCGTGCCAGCAAGTCATGGTATAGATAATGCAGTTTTTTATTATAGGATATTGTTTAGCAGTGTAGGTAAATGATAAGTATTGTTCTATCTTCTTTCTCAGTTGCCATGCATTTTTTGTGCAACCTCTATTATTGTCGTCTTGGTGCTGAAGAGACAACATTTGCAAACAGTAGGCTATTACTACTATATTCATGACATTTGGTATTATTAAAAAACAAACAAAAAAAAAAAAAACATCCATCTTAGTTGCATGGTGTTTAGTTTGGCCGCATGAACACTCCCGAGTCTGTAAAATCATTCCACTTATAATACCCATATGATGTGAATGAATAGCTAAATAAAATAAAATGAAATAAAAAAATAAAAATACAGGCTCAGGCACAGGCTCACTTTTCCATCACATCATTATTTTTCATTATACTGTACATGTATGCATTGACAAGTCTTACATACGACTTCGTAGAAAATTGTATATTGTTGATAAGACCTAAAAAGAGAAATGTCTAAGGTGAACCTGAAGGCAACATTAAACCATACTCACCACTAGGTGGCAGTAAGACTCCCGCCCACAAAAGCAACAGCGAAGAAGAGTTACTGTCGGTTTAGTTCCTGGTTACGTCAAATGCAAGAACCCAAGAAACCCTGACAGAGCCCAGATTACTGTTGTTTTCCCTTCTAAACGGCACTATCGTCTCATTTTACCGAAAATGCTGAAAGGTTTGGGGTCGTGGCTCGGCTTGGAGAATGCAGCGTTTACCAAGACGTCGGACGAGACGGAAAACGTGTCTGTGCAGGAGGAAGAAGAAGAAGAGAAGGTTGTCCAAGCTCAAAACGAGGTAAACAAACAGCAGCCAGCTGAGCAGCAGCCAACACCAGAGCCCAACCAGGACGGCCAGGAGAAGGGACTGAGCGGTGAGGAAACACCTTTATTAAATCACCAGGGGTTTATTTTGTCTTTAATGATCCAAACTGTCTGCCGGAGCTTTGTTTTGAACGTTAAATAACGTTAGCATGTTTGCTAAGCTATGGCCTTGCTGTCCGTGTTAAATCCACATACATGAAGTGTGCAAGTATGTAACGTGTCATTTTGCTGGATGTTTTTATGTCAAATGCCTTGCAGAGTTACTTAAGTTATGTCTAAACCGCCAATCATGGCAGTTTCATAATCGCAGACTGGCTAATTACACGTTCAGGTTTGCCACCATGAAAACAACACCCGCGTCTGTGTTTTAAGGCTGTAACTAATGATTATTTTCATTGTCGATTAATCCAGTGACCTTTTTTCTAAAGTGTGATTAAGTCTGATGGGAAGTGGTAAGAGCCGAAAGTGATGTCTTGAAATTGCTTCCTTAGTCTGAGCAGCAGACAAAAAAGTATTAATTTTATGATATGAACAGAGGAAAGGAAGAAAATGTCATCATCTTAGCGGAGCTGGAATCAGACATTTTGGGATTTTTACTTGATTTAAAACACAAAAGTGATTAACAGATTTTAATTTCCGGATTACGAATGAAAAGATTATCAGAATCCATTACTTTTCTGTCAGTCGATCCAGCAATTAATCAGCTGATCATTTCAGCAGTAGTTTGTTTATTCATAGGAGTTGCTGTTGTATTTGTCCCCTGCTAAAGAATCTGCAAGATCATGGAAAAAGACTAAAACATCCAACTTTGCTGTTATGATATTTGACTTAAATAGAAGTAAAAGTTGTGGTGTAGAAATGTCAGTAGAAGTCAGTTTTTATTATCTTTTCCATGTCATTCTAAAAGGACAACAGCACAGAGTTCAAACTAGATTCTCTGAAGTGGAAAAATGATAAATGACAAAATAAAGGCGACAAAGTAAAGGCACATTCCACTTCTCTTCTCTGCTGACTTACTGTTCACTGGGAATGGAAACACAGTTTGTCAGTTTAAACACTTTATGATGCTCAGTCTGTTCTCTGGGATGGAGCCACTTTCACATGGAGGCAGGAACCAAACTTTGAAGAAAAAAAAAGAAAAAGAAAAGAAAAAAAGACCCACTTAAGTAAAAGTCAAATTTCTGACTTTAATAACTACTCGAAGTTCAAATACAAAAGGAACCCTCTCAGTTGCAGTAACTTGAGTAAATTGGCAGCTAATCTTCCATTTCCCTCTCTTTGTTTACAGATTATATTTTCAGTTTTGCCTCCAGCGCCACCAAGAAGATTTCAGAGTCGGTGGCCGAGACGGCTCAGACCATCAAGAAGAGCGTGGAGGAGGGAAAAATCGATGGCATCCTGGACAAGGCATGTTGCTGTTTGATCTTGTTTGACAAGTTACGCTGCTCATAGCTCCATGAACACGTGAAGCCAAATGACTCAGACTGGTAACACACCTTGTGATTCATGTGTGTTTGTCTTCTGACAGACTTTCCTGGGCGATTTCCAAAAGGAGCAGGAGAAGTTTGTCCAGGAGAAAAAGTCCAGAAAATCAGGTGGCGTGCAAAACAATAACCTTAACTACAATAATACCACATTTTTTCACAACATAACTAATCACTAATCATCTTTTGTAAATTATCCAGAAAAGAAAATGGTGTATTTTTTTTGGTGCTGGTGTATTTTTACAAACTTGATGCAAATTTGACACAAATTTGAAACAGATTTTTTTTTATTCTAAATAAATTGGTGGAATTTTAAGGAATTAAAGTGGTATTAAGAAAGTTGTGATCTCCATCAGTGTCTGTCGGTTACCAGCAGCTGGGCCGGAGAGGGAGTTTTGAAAAGCCAGAAATCCCAGCAGCCGGCCAGTTAGCTGTTTATCCACTGGTATTGATCAGCAGCCCTATCAGCTCTGATCAGTTATGGTCATTTTGTGCCGTGGGACAGTAAGATCACTGTTCCCATTTCTGTTCCAGACAGGGGAGGTTTGCAAATTTAATAAGTTCTTGGGGCAAGTTGTGGCATATCGTGGAGTTATGTCATCCTCAGTTTGAAAAAAAAAAATCAGTAACTAGTTATTCACCAAATATGACATTTATTTTAAACTGTGTTCAGGTTATATTCAGTTCCACTGCAGAATAAAATAGCAGAAAGAATAGATTAATAAACTTTCATAAAAACATCTGAATGTAAATTGTGTTTCAAATTTTGGTTAAGGAAATACATGTCATGTTATTTATACATAAGTCAGGGAAATTGAATCTTCTAGTTGGAGAGTCATGGAAGTTTACATCTGACAGAGAGTTTGAATCCTGTAAGATAAGATAAGATAAAAAATATTGTCCGTCTCTTTACATCTGTATTCTGCCAGTGAACGTTAACACACTCACAGCAGAAAAGGCTGCTGATATTATCAGAGATGATGTTTGTGTGTGTGTGTGTGTGTGTGTGTGTGTGTGTGTGTGTGTGTGTGTGTGCGCAGATGCAGCAGTGCCTCCCTGGGTCGGCTACAACGAGGAGGAGACGATCCAGCAGCAGATCCTCGCTCTGTCTGCTGTGAGTGAAACTCAGCAGTTTTTTTTATTTAGTTTTGTTAAAGGCTCATTCAGTTCAAAACCTCTGAGGCAAAGCAGAATGTAGCAGAATGTTATTGGCTTGAAAACAGCAGCTGTCCTGATTAGGGAAAGACCGATATATCAGGCTGATATCTGCCTTTTTGTGAATATCAGATATCTGTACTTTATAAGATTTATATGTATTATAAGATCTCTCATCTTTTCATTTTGCATTTGCAATATTTTCTTTGTTCATTTTGCTTATTCACACATTTTGTTAAAAAGAGATTTGCTCTAGGCATAGTGTCATTGTTTATTTTGTTGTGTAGTAATTCTGAAAGTTGAAGATATTGAATATCGGCATAAAATATCAAGTATTGACAGTTTCAAAAAAAAATTGTAAACAGTACCAGTCTTAACAAACCCATATCCCTTGAACTTACTTCTGATTCTGTAAAGTATTTTAAGTAACTCATAAATAACGCATGAGTATGTGTTGAGTAACACATGAATCAGCACAGTGTTGGTGTCTGTTCTCTCTCAGTGGAAATTCTTTTATTTGTAAAATTGGAGCGCTCAGCCTGTTTTTGTGTTCTGTTGTTTTGTTTTGTTTTGTTTTGTTTTGGACACTTTCAGGACAAGAGGAACTTCCTGCGCGACCCTCCTGCAGGCGTGCAGTTCCACTTCGACATGGAGCAGATGTATCCGCTGGCCGCCGTGATGCTGGAGGAGGACCAGCTGCTCAACCGCATGCGCTTCGACCTCGTGCCCAAACAGTCA
>OMKZ01054340.1:0-24295 GCA_900302535.1 Neoniphon sammara
TTCTGCACCCAAAAACTGTCCTGGATTCCAAACTTCTCTGCAGGATGTTTTTAGGTCACTGCTGAAGACGGAGAAGCTATTTCCAGTCCAAATTTATGCAGAAAGTTCAGTCAAACAATCAAGTTGAACCGCATAAAAAACAGAAACCACAGTTCACATCTAAAGTAAAACTTCGCCTCCTGCTCTTTTTCTCTCTTCATTCTGCTGCAGCAAACTAAGAGCGGCTCAGAGAGACAAACCTGCTGAGGGATTTAACAGGAACCAGCAGCCAAACACTCAGACTGAACTTCATGATTTTGTGAATTACTCTGAAAAATGTATTTGCCCTTTTAAATGAAACCAGCAGCTAGTAGAAGTAACTACTACATTAACAACTGTCATAATGTTTATCATGTCATGCACTCTGTCTTTTTTTATTGCATATTGTTTTTTATTTTACAATTATGTAACTTTGTAGTTGAGGCAGTTTGTGTGCAACACCTGAGTCCAGGACAAACTTCCCTCATCACTGCAGCGTCACGTAAACAACCTGAACACAGCAACATCAACGGAGCTGCAACATCAACGGAGCTGCAACATCAACAGAGCTGCAACATCAACGGAGCTGCAACATCAACAGAGCTGCAACATCAACGGAGCTGCAACATCAACAGAGCTGCAACATCAACGGAGCTGCAACACAAACGGAGCTGCAACATCAACAGAGCCGCAACATCAACGGAGCTGCAACACAAACGGAGCTGCAACATCAACAGAGCTGCAACATCATCAGAGCTGCAACATCAACAGAGCTGCAACATCAACAGAGCTGCAACATCAACGGAGCTGCAACATCAACAGAGCTGCAACGCAACGGAGCTGCAACTCCAACACAGCAGTAAACATCAACATGCAGCATCAGCAGATCAATTTAACATCAGTGAGATATCAAGGCAACAGCAACGCAACTTCAACGTAAATGCAATATCAACATGTCAATGCAACATCAAAGCAACGTCAATGCAACTCAGTACAACGTCAACGCAACATCAACACGTCATCGTGTGTGTTGGGGAGGCTGAGAGTCTGAAAAGTTTTTTTAGGAGAGAAAATCTGAACTAAGAGGATGAAGTGGAGCAGGAGAGAGTGGCAACGGGACCGAAACTCAACAGTGACATCATCAGTGACATCATCAGAGAAAAAGAAGAGTGACTTTCATCCTCTCTCGCCCCTCCCTCACCTCACTGCATCCAATCAGGGACCAGAGCGTGTAATTACCGCTTCCATGAAGGACACAAGACTGAGGCCACTAGGAAAACCAGTGTGTGTGTGTGTGTGTGTGTGAGTGAGTGTGAGTGAGTGAGTGAGAGAGAGAGAGAGAGAGAGAGAGGGCAGGTATAAGGGCACACAATTGCTTTTATGGGGGTGTTAGAGGAGTGTGTGTGTGCTTGTACTTTGGTGTAAGTGCATGTATACAATGTGTGTGTGTGTGTGTGTGTGTGTGTGTGTGTGTGTGAGATGGTAAGATGCTGACATTTACAGTTCATTACTGGCAATTGGGAGTGTTGATTTAAGGCAGAGAGAGAGAGAGAGAGAGAGAGAGAGAGACAGAGACAGAGCAGAAAGATCAAAACAAGAGAGAGAGGGAGGAAAAGATGAAGAAAAGGCAAAAGAAAGACAGACAAAGAGAGAGAGAGAGAGAGAGAGAGAGAGTGAGGGAGAGAGAGGGAGAGCGAGGCGGTGAAAAGGAGAAGGCCGTCCATGCTGCTGCAGTTTGCTTCTAAATGTCACCAAATACCAGAGAAAATGTAAATGTGGAGAAAAAAAGGTTAAATTTTGTGTTGTAACAAATGTTGCCCCAACCCTTTTATTATTCCTTTTATTATCCCTTAGCATTAATATCTGTTCTATTCAAAAGTCCCATGTTTTAACACTTACAGTCATAGTTACATCATTTCTGCATGTCCATCAAACACTTCAGTGATGGTTTGACCAGTAAAAACTGTCTTGATTAGTTTTTACTCCTCTCTCTGCCCCGCCCACTCACAGGTCTGTTGGACCTTTAAGGCTTCATCGTTAACGCTGCGATCCCTTTGGCAACACAGATGCTCTCACTGTCATGATGAAGCAGATCTGAAATGAACTGAAACTGAATCGACCAAAGACAGACGGAAAGAACTGATAAAAGAGAGAGAGAGGAAAAGATGGAAAAGAGAAAAGAGGGGAGTGAGGGAGAAATTGAGAAGAAATGGAGAATGAAAGAGAGAAAGACAGAGAGAAAAACAAGACCAAATAAAAATAAGATAGAGGGAACGAAAGAGACGGAGGGGCTCAAGAGGTAAAAATGCTCCTTTTAAAGTGATTTTTACAAACCAGAGCATCGCCTGCAGCCGCCTGCAGGTGTGAGCGGACTGAGTGAGGCAGCAGACTGCAGCACCATGACTCAGCTGTAAACCAACACTGACTGACTGACTGACTGACTGGCTGACTGGCTGACTGGCTGCACGCCGACTCATCCCCCGACGACACGAGCGCCGGAGCTGATTCAGGGCTGATTTAAAGTCCCTCGAGGCGATACGACGACCCCTTTGCTTCACGTCGGGGTCCTGTGATTATTTTGTGATAATAACCACGTACATTATCCCACTTATTACACAGCTGCTTACCAAATAATGCAATAATTTGACACAAGATATTAATTTCAAAATGTTTTTATCAGCCTTCAAGACTCTAAAATAAATAGTTCATAGATTGTATTTTGGATGGTTAGTAACATATTAACACTTCAACTAGCCTACTACATGTTATAATCTACTCTATGCTGTTGTATTAGTCTACATTACTATAATGTTTTCTTGTTCCTGTGCTGTTCATGTTAGCTTGTGATTCGATCTGATATCCATGTTGTAATGACACTTTGGCTCCAGCAGGTGTCGTTGTTAGCTAACGTTATGGAAAATGGTGCTAACGGTGGTAAAAGGAGCTAACTTTTTTGTGTGGAGTGATATATTAAACCCTCTGGAGGTGACTGTCCATAGCAACAGTCAGATATTCCTTCATATTGTCAACGCTGGTATTTATTCTGACATTTCGAAACACAGAAAGCCAAAAGTGACCAATCAGAAGTGAGAATGCCAAAGAGCTGTATAATACGTGAGGGATAATCCACGATGAGATAAAGGGTTTTACAAAAAGCCTTACCTCTGCAGAGTGTATTAAAACACTATAACACACATCTCGGAGTGGATTATCCCACTTAAAAAAAAAAAAGAGTGATAATTAATTTGGGGAGCGATATGTTGTGAAAATAAAGCTTTTCTGCCTGCACTATTTTCTTACAGGTCAGACAGCGGTGAAATGCTAACAGTTGATTCGGCTAACGTTATTCAACGTGAGCCGCAGTATTGTAGGACACAAACCTACATAAACATGCCTCAGCTAGCTCAGTGTTGGCGTTAACATTATGTTGATATTGACTGCTGGAAAATTAGCACAATAGTTTTGAAGCTATTGGGATTTTAAAAACAGGGCAGGGGGTAGCGGCTAAAGGCTAATGTAGGCTAACTCTTAAGCTGCAGTTTGTTGCTGTAGTCAAATAGGTTGCTTCAACCTATTTGACTGGAGGGTGTGCTTTAATACACGGCCAATCAGAAACCAGTATTCACCCACACCATGGTGTAAAGAACTGTAATCTCAAAATAAAATGTGAAAATGAAAAACTGGTAAATCAGAGCAAAGAACGCAGTGTGGTTCTTAAAGAAAATCTTTTAATCCTGCTGCACTGCATGTTCTTAAAGGGTTCTTTACTGAACCATGAAGGTTTCATGTAGGAGCTTTTGAGTGATACAGAGAACCACAAGCCTAAAGAACTATTTTCTGCTGTGACACAAACCCTTTTGTTTAAGAGTGTACATCCCACAGGTCCGAGTGACTCCACCTGAGCTCACCCTGATTTACCTGGAAACCCAGGCTTCCCATTGGCTGACAGAGATGTCAGTCAAGTCTTCATGGCTCGGACGACTGTATCAGGCCACGCTCACCAGTCTGGCCCAGTGCCCCACTGGCCGATATCATGATCATGAGGCCACACCCACCTGTTCAACCCACTACCCTACTGACCGACACTGAGATCGTCAGGCCACGCCCACCTGTTCAGAAGTCTACCCGCATTAGCAGCAGAGGATAAACAGCGATGGGAGAGAGAGGTAGAGATACACAGAGAGGGAGAGAGACAGAGAAATTGAGATTTTGCAAAAACTAATGTTGGCATAAACAAACGGGTGTGGTTCTCTCAATTTTTATGGATTAAAAAGGAATGCTGTACCCTGCTTCCTATGCTGCCTCAATTTATTCACTTATTGTACATTTTGACCCTGGTATACCTGATGAAAACTGTGCAATAATTGGGTTAAATGTGGGAGTGCTAGTGCAGCATTTTCCTATTTTAATCCATTTTAAGCTGCAGTGCCCAGCAGAAAAAACTGGAATCCAAAATTGATCTTGCAGTTCATTATATCAGTATAAGGGAGATCAGCAAAGATCAAGCAGAATTTTATTTGTAAGCTGCATCTTATAAAATCCCATCAGGGAGCATCAGGGCCGATGTTCCCTCTGAGATGATCCAACTAATTTTATCACATGAACTGAATAATTTCTTGGCAGCTATTAGTCAAACACTTCGTGCATATCAGCAGGCTTGAACATTTTGGTGGTAAATCATATCAGAGGCAAGTATTGACTATAATTTACTGTTTAGTGGGCTGTGGATCTTGAGCAAAATATATATTTTTATCCTCTTGAAGGGATAAAGAAATTCTGCCTCGGGTGACACAGAGAGAGAAAAAGGGGATAAAGGAGGCGAGGAGGAAAGTGGTAAAGAGCGTGAGGGTTAAAAATATTACTATAATACGTTTGACCCCATCCAAGGGAAAGTCAAGGCAGAAAAAGACCTTTCGAGCAGGGATGGGCTTAGAAATGCTCCGGTAAATGGGATAAGGTCATAAAATGAGCAAAGTACCTCGAACACTGGCAGAATTCAAGGTAATGTAAGAGCCAACTGGTACCAGCACTCTTTAAGATCAAGTTTGAAGTCAGAGTAGTCATGCTATCATTCACTCTAGTCGGTGGTGAACCTCTCTGCCATCTAAATAAAGGAATTTTATGCTTAGCTGCACTACAATTGTGCCTGGATTTGGATTTACATGCTCTCTTGACCCTATAAGTAAATTTTTTCCCCACTGTTTCTTCTCTGATTCTGTTCCTCCCAAACCACAAGAACCTTTGAAGCTTCTTTGAAACTCTCATCATGCTGTAAACACGATGAAAACTCATCAAAAGTCAAAGAAAAATTATTGCAATGTGTCAATACTGAGGTAACGCAGGACTTGTTAAAGAAAAGATGTGGCAATACTCACAGTTCCTTCCAGTCCATTATCTGGTCCAAGTTCTTCGCCATAAAACGGAACTGGTTCCAAACTTGTTCTCGCTCTTATTCATCTTCCAGAAAAGGTTTTATTCCATCACTCCAACATGTGCAGTAGCTCAGTGGTAGATGGAGGTAGAAAGGGTGTCAATGGTAAAATACGTCTCTTTTAGGGGTCCTTCGCTTGCTTTCATCAAGGTTTCTACTCATTAAGGTGCTTGACGGCGGTGGGAAATTGTGCGATTTGGCGTTGGTGGAAGACGGGTGGAAGCATGGCAGCAGCCGCATCAACGGCGGCAATCGCTGCCGTTGGAATCTCGCCACGTGGTGCTGGAAGTGAGTCGCACCGTGGAAGTTTTCAGGGAAAGCGAGCTGAGCGCAAAGTCACGCTGAAGCATCATCCGTAAAATGAAGAGGCTCAGAGAACCGGAGTCCCACAGGGATTCGTGGAGGGTTTTAGGTTAGTTTAGGTCAGTTCCTCAATCCAAAACACGAGATGATTCAACCATCAAGAGTTCAGTGACACTGATTTAACGTTTTACCATCCTTTTATTCAGCAGTGTCCTTTGTTTTCATCAGTTAAATGACATCTGACGTTAATGAAGAGGTTCAGACAGCCAGAGTCCCAAAGGTATTCGTAGCGTTTTCAAAAAGAGGATCGGTTTAGTTCCTGTTAAATTCCTCAATCACAGACGCTTCATTATTCTACCATTAACAATCCAACAGCTTCACATATCAGAATCCGCGTCCTCTGTTTTCATCTGTAAAATAGGGATCCTACCGGAGGAATCCCTCAGGTGTCCGTGGAGAGTTTTCAGAGACGTTTCGGGCCGTTCCTCAGTCTGAAACACTGAAACACCGTTTTCTACCAAGCGTCCAACGGTATGGAGTTAACCTTTACACATCCATCCATCCATCCGTCAGCATCTTCTGTGTTTGTCTGCAAAATGAAGTCAGCAGAGGATTCCCGCAGAGTTTTCAGAGCTTGGTTCCTCAATCCAAACCACTTCCTGTTGTACCACCAAGTGTCCAGTTTTAGCCTTTAATTACCAGTAAACTATCCACCCATCCATCAATCAATCCATCAATCATCAATCCATCCTGTCTTCGTTCTCCCCAGCTGAACGTATCATCAAGCCTCCTTCAGGTCCTCCGTCCGGTCCCAGAGTTCCCCTTCACTTCTTCTTCTTCCTCGGCGCCACAAGTAGATCTGAACGTCCGCTGCTTCCCTCCCTCGCTCCGTCCCGTCGCTCCTCTCCTCTTTTCCCTTCTCCTCTCTTCCTCCTCTCTCATTCCTACGCCTTCCCTATCCCCTCAACGCACCGCTCATCCTCTCTCACTCTGCTCACCTTTCTGCCGCCACCTCTCTCGACCGATTTCTCCTTTCCTCTCCCTGTATCCCTTTTCCTTCTCGTTCTGCCTCTTTTCCTTTATCTTTTCCTTTTCTTCTCCTTCTTTTCCTCCCCTCTCTCTCTCTCCCTCTCTCGCTCTCTCTCTCCTGCAGCTCCTCAGCCTGCAGTAATGCTCTCTCTCTCTCTCTCCTTCCCCTCCCTCTATCCACCTCCTCGAACTCCAGGAGAGAGAGGGATGAAGGGAAGGAGAGCGCAGGGGAGGAGGGATAAGAAGGGAAGGGGAAGGGAGAAAAAATAAAACGAGTGAAAATGAAAATGAAGAACGGGTGAATTCCTCCTCCTTCCTCCTGTTGTTGCCGGGAAACGCTGGCGACGCTCCAGCCTTCCCTCCCTCCGTCCGTCCGTCTGCCTCGCTCGCCCCTCTCTCGCTCACCTTCCCTCACACTCCCTCCCTCCTTCCCTCCTCGCTCGCCCTCCCTCCCTCTCTCTCTCTCGCTTTCTCTCTCTCTCTCTCTCTCTCTTCACAGACTGATGCAGATGGACGTGGTGATGGAGACATAATGGTGCATCTGTCTGCGGCCTGTGACATCCCCCGTCTGTGAAATGGCCAAGTTTCCTATAGTCGAAGTTTTCTCAAGTTTTTCAGCAAAGTTAACCCAAGGTCACTCAGGCGGATGGATACACAGAACCAAAGTGAACACGTAGAAGAAGAAGCCTTGGGGAAATAACAACTGGCGTCAATGGGAGGAGCAGGGTTTCTGCTCCATGTCAAATGAGAAATTCCCTGACTTTTCCATGACTTTAATGTTGAATTTCAAGGACCTATACGAATGTAACAGGAGTTTTTTGTTTTGTTTTTTTTCCCTTGACCAAACTTCACATTAAGACTCAGACTTATTTTGTATTATTCTGTTTTATTTTGAAGGGACAGAGAACATGACATAAACACAATGGAAAATAAATATTAACTACTCCTTTTTTTTAAGAGGCTGATAAAATTCAGTGATATTCCATGACTTGTCCCAAAAAAATTATCAAATTCCCTGACGTTCGCTGCCTGGAATAGACTTTTAAAAATTCCATGACTTTCCATGACCCGTGGAAATCCTAAAGGATTACATAGGCACGTTTTATATCTAGTCTTATGCACCATCTGACAGGTCAATTTGTAAAATACTTGACAGAAGAAACTTTCTACACTGACAGATCCTCAAAACGTTAAAAACTTAAGAAGATCCAGCAGTGAGGATTTATTTATTTCTTTTTCCGATAGCGTATCTTACATTTTGGAAACGAGCTCTCCTCACAGCGGCGGCTCCCTCATTATGGAAATGTGGAACATCTGTGCAGGCCAGGGGATTTTATTTGGGTCTTCTGGCCGCTGCTTCAGAGAGAGTTTGGCTGCTGGACAGACGGCACGTCCGCGCTTTTATTTGTTTGTCAGAACGAGCTTTTCTCTCCTCAGCTCCCCGCTCGCTGCTGATCCACCTTTTGGACAGATTCAGTGGGAACGCACGGTGGATTTCTTCCAGAAACCCAATTACCTGCTTGCAACTCTCATCGTGCCATGGCTGTGTTTTGTAAGCGTTTTTATTATTCAGCCTTTTTTTTTTCCATTTGGGATAAAATGTGTAAATGGAAGATGGAGTTTACATGGTATAAAACAATGCCTGAGTGTCTCGAATTTTAATGGGATGTTTGTGTGTGTTCTGTCTAATACACACTCAGCCTTCTCCACTGCAGTGTGAAGCTCAGTGATAACTCAAAGACTTTAAAATTATCACCCAATTAATTGCTGCCCTTGCCAAATTTCCAGGCTGTATTCACCCAGAGAGAAAAACTCATGGGATTTTCACATCACTTTTAATTGGTGTACAGTAGTGTTAGTGCCAGTGCAGAGGCTTCCCCAGCCCTCATCTATTCCAGATTAGTGGCCGGTCATCATTGTCAAAGTGACACTAACCTGCATGTAGTGAATCCCACAACAGCCCTGCAGGCAACGCACAAATCCCCTAATGTGTTTACCCTGTGAGAGCGCTGCAGCCTCTTTCTGAACGTTGCAGGGCAGCGGAGAGACGAAAAGAGAATTAAAAGTATGCAAACCAAAATATCAGAGTGATGTAAGATGTAAACCGTGTCCTCCCCTGTAGCTGCTCACCTTATGGAGGCCGATCAGCCCGTCTCCTCCCTTCGTTATGCAGGGCAAGAGAAGGTAAGCCTGCCGAACCGAGGCGGTGATTTAGACTCATTACTGTGGAGGCGATAAGGATACACAGACTCTCCCCTGTCTGTTTTAATGTTGGAGTTTGACTTGAGGCCCTTGTTGTAATTTCTAGTTTTATATCTTTATACCTCATGCTTTGTTTTCCTGGTATTTGGACTTTACATTTAACTGTCTGCTTTTACTTAATTTGCTTTCTTTAGTGATGCTGTGAGGCTTTCAGCCCTGTTTTGTTTACATTTTGTACTCGCTTTTCTCCAAATGAATAGGAGCTGCTTTGTTGAAGCAAAATGTTGAAATTGAATAGCTGTTTAGATTGACTGCTCTTGTGTATTTTTGTAAGATTTTACTTATATTATTCAGTTTTGTCAGAGATGGCTTTTCTGTTTTGTATCGCTCTGTCATGGTCTCTTCTAGACTAGACTGTTCTATGTGGTTGATTGATTGATTGATTGATTGGAGACACCTGTTATTTAGGTTATATAAAACACCAGGCTCCTGTGTTTTGTTTTGTTTTCCTTTTTTATCTGATGGACTGTCCACTCAACACTTAAAATACTCCGTTCAACCACCTCATTTCACCTTTGCATTTTCCCATCATGCACCAAGCCAGCAGGGCCTCCCCCTCCTACTAGCCCTCGAAAAGACAATGCTGTCGAAACGTTGGCATCATTAGTAAATAATTGTATTTCTGCGTCAGGGCTTTAAGTGCTCGGCTGCTCCTTCACTCCTCCACTTCTCATCTTCCCTTCCTGCGAGCCAGCAGCTCTCCAATCCAGCTGCATGTTTGCACTTTCCTTTCTCCGGCAGCAGTGACGCAGTCGTCATATTGTGACAAAACCCTCAATTAACAGCCTGCCAAAAGTCTACGTCTGAACCAAAAGAAAAGCCATTCTCAGTTGCTTTAACTCAAAGTGTATTTTTCTTCTAAATACATGGGATGGGCCAGAACAGTCAAATAGGCAACTAACTGACGAGGCTTATTGACTTATTTCCTTTATTTTCACTGAGATTCAGATAATTAGATGCTACAGCTTAGTCATCTTTTGTTTGTGACGATGCCAAAGCTGTCAAATCTCACCAGCTTTATAAAAGCTGTGGAAATCTGTCTTCAATATGAGAATATTAAAGTTTCACCTTGCAGAAGTGGTAAAGTAGACAAATGCTGCAGATCTGTGATCAGCAACAGCACAAAGGCAGAAATCAACAACAGAAATCAAGATCTTTGACATTTCTCTTTGCCCATTTTCTTAACTTGGGAAGAAATTCATAAGTGTCCATTATTAAGTCGGTCATGAAACGTCTTCATTCTTCAGCTACACTGCAGTCTATTTTAAATACAGGCCTTTCTTGAGACCGACTAGCTGACCATTCATTCAGAAAACACAGGACTTTGTCGCATCCCTTCAAAATATCACTACAAAGTCAGATAGTTGATCAATAAAATTTGAAATTTTAGTTTCCTTTCTGTAGGGACTAAATCCAACATGAATTTGCTGGTTTTGCTCCCTCTGTCTTGGTCCACAATTTATTTTTTATATATTTATTTTTGTTTCAATTAAGAGAGCTCTTCTACAACTGTGTATGCAAAATCTCTCCCATAAACTGTTAATTTGCCAAATTTATGCAGGCACGTCTGATTTTTAGTTTGCTGGCACAGAAGAAACAGGCTGAATCTGACTCGATTGTTCTCTGTTTAAAGGGCCATGAAAAGATTACATCTGTAGGACGGAGTTAAAAAATGAGATGTTTTTTTTTCCTGTTAACACAAGCTCAGATGTTGGAGTAAGATACTGAGCGGCTGATACGCTGGCATGCCGTCCTCTGGGAGAGTTTTAAGGGAAGCGAAGCCTGTGGGTAACAATAAAACTGGACACAAATGGCAGAAAGAAGGAACTTTTCCCAGCTGTTTACATTATGCAGCCAGACATAAATCTAGTCCTGACATATTGTAACAAGACAGTCTTCATCAGCGCCGCCTCAGGGGCAGACGCCATTGACTTGGGGGGGAACTACAGCGAACAGAAGGGCCTCGCTCTCAGCCATGGCGTCCCCGCACTGGTTCAAGACGCCAGGAGGAACAGACAGGCAGCAAACTCTGAATCAGCTTGTCTGCAAATGTCAAACTACGCCGAGAGCGCGCCATTTCATCAAAAACAGCCAGTCCAGAACTTTATGGAGAGGGATGCATGCAGGTTTGATAGCAGTGCATAAATCCCGGGTTGCCATGTGAAAATCCACTTTCACAGAGCAGTCAGACGTGGTCAAGTGCCTGTATTTTGCAAGAGAAGTCTGCAGGCCCGAGTGCCCGTCTCCCACAGTGAAAGCTCCTGCCTGTCCTGCGATGGTGCAAGGTGAATCCTCCTGCCATGGTTCAGGTCTGCTGAACTCCACAGAGAGCGAGGTAAATGCCAGTAAACCGTCTGCCGCGGCCGGCCCAGTCAGCATGGCCGTTCTGGAGGCTCGGGCTCACACTAATGGGAGTCTCTGGAAAGCTGCCTGACACAGAGCACATGATGGACGCCACTGTGTTTTATATTTCAACAGCTACGCCTGAAGCTGCTCTGGTGAGTCGTGGTGGCTCAACACCCTATTAAGACACGTTGGGTTGTAGGTATTCCCTGTTTGCAATGGAATCCGTGCATAAAAAGTGCCGACAAAGATCTGCTAACCTGTGCACACAAACATTTGAAATGGAAATGGGGCTGACATCTTGCAGGAGGCTTTTACATTTTGCAGGAGACTTAATTAATATCTATCTGGAGGAGCAGGAAAGGCAGGGCATAAAAAGTGGAAGAGGAGATTATTAAAATGGATCACTTCCATTGATTTACCAAACCAACTGCACATAATTGTGCGTGGTATTTAACACCCAGAGGAAGAGAATTTTAACTTCTCACCCTGAGAAAGTCGTGGCTGCTGTGTCATTTGTTCAAAGGCACAACAGACGATAATTTGAGTGGAAAGTGCCCCAATTACTTTCAAATGTCAGAGCTTAGGATTAATATTATATTAATGCCAAGTCCTATTTTTTAAAATCATTATTATTGATGACGATAATAACAATATTGATATTATCATAGCACTGCTTGCAGATGATGGATTTTATTTATTCAAGTGATTCATACATGACTATTATTTTAAAATAAAACCTAACTTTTTGGGCTGTACAAATAGTAAAAATGACTTTTGCAGTATTGTGTTGATTATAAACACAGGATTGTTGTTATTCATCAAATATGGACAGTATAATAATGTTTAAAACTCAAAAAAAAAGTTATTTATTGTTGAGTTACCTTTTCAAGGAGAGTAATAGCATGTGGATCGCATTAAACATTATTAGGATCTTCTCTGATCTTCTCTTCCATGTAATTTCTTGAAATCAAGTCACAACCTCCCATTTGAACGGCCATTTTAACACAGCATCTCTGCATCTGACCAAAAAATGCTTGTTTTTTTTCAGATGGATAATTCCTATTGTCACTATAAAACATGCAAATGGAAAATGTAATTCATCATCATAAAATGAAACTCAAACCTCATCGTTGGACCAGGAGCAGTCTGCTTCCCCTCCCTGTGCTGTCTGAGTTAAAATCTCTCTCCATGCAGAACATGTTCCACCTGGTAGACTTGTTCCCACACTGAGCCTCAAGTCTTCTAATTGGAAGATTGCGACTGACTTGATAAGTTTGCATAAGCACTCTGCGGCGCTCGTTAAGTTTTTAAGCAGGGTGATAATTAGTGCGCCTCTTCGTAAGTACTGCATTTACCGCTGCTGTTATTTTTATTTGGCCGTTGCCTTTAAGTACACAGCAACAAAATTTCCAGCGCAAATGTGTTGATTTATCTGTGAATTGTTTTGAGTTGCTGAGCGTTGATTGGCACGTTGTTTGTCCATTCATGAAGCTGCTCAAAACTGCTCAGGTCGTGTTTAAACGTGTTAAATGAACCGTGACGGGTGAGGAAACACCGAGAGCGACCGGTGCTGATTTTCACACCCTCAGAGTTAAACTGGCACTGGCAGTGTTGTCACGGTGATGCACTTAGGTTGCACACGATTGTCTCAGAAGTAAAACATGAATCAAAATTTAAAAACATCTCTGATAGCAGCACAGTAGAGTCTTTGGCTTTTGATCCCTCCAGCAGTTCCCATAAAGCATTGCATCTGTTTAACAGGTTCGATTTTCAGGAATAAGACTGAGATGTCACCTAATGTGGCCTGATACCCCAAAAACACAAACTAGAATGTATTCCAAGCAAACCAATAATCTATTTCTAAGGTAATTCAATTTTAAACAATAATTCAAAGTCCGTTTTGTTTTGATCTTTTCCCTCTAGTTTGATTTTAGTTTGACAGAACAAATACATCTGTCAGAACCTGAAGATTTCACCTTTTTTTCAACTTTGTTGGTGAAAATGTAAATCTTCCACAAGCAATACAAATTTGACCCACTTATCATATTTTCTTTCTCGAACGTCCAGGATCTAACTTAATTCTGCAATTATCGTTTGCAGCCTGACTGCAGATCCCCTGAGCATCTGCTGCTAAAGATTCGCTGCTGATCCACGGAGGCGTCGCGCTGCAAAGTGAAAACTCGCCACCAAAGAGAAACGCAGCTTTTAGCCTAAAATTGAGCAGTTGGCAGGAAATGAAACCGAGCTAATTTCTCAAACTGTGACTACAGAACTAATGACTCACTTTTGTTGGGTCTTTGTGACAATATTGTTCAGGGGAAAAAATAAAACACACAAAAAAACAAACAATGAATATTCAAAGAATACGCTCCCTCTTGCTCTGTTTCACACATGAGCAGAGACGAACACAATCGACTGCAGAGCTCTGCCAAAGTTAACTGAAGGAGACTGAGCAAAGGGCTAAAAATGAAACCAGGCATCTGGCTGGCAGACTGTGTAGGCTGGTGTGTGTGTGTGTGTGTGTGTGTGTGTGTACGTGTGTGCGCGTGTGCGTGTGCGTGTGCGTGAGATCACATAAAGTGTAACAACAGGAGATGTGGAGATGAAAGATGAAAACCATCACTGTTATCAGAGAACCAGGCAGTACAAAAAAAACAAAAACAAAAAAAACGCAGACACACACACACACACACACACACACACACACATGCATTTCCACACATGCGGGAAATTATCACATTAATTGACACATTCATACACCCACAGGATTGTGAGGAAACGTTTTTAACAGGAACATTCAGTATATTTCTGTTTGTCTTTGCGTTTGTCTCTCCTGAACGCTCACACTGTTTCTCTTTTTGATTTCCCAGATACCTGAACCTCTGACATCAGCTGATTTACAGACCTCAGTCAACTCAACTATGAAAAAAAAACATCTGTCACGTAACAGAACAGACAGTGGCCTGAAACGAGCTGCATCATCCTATTTGGAAAGTCTTCAGATTTGACCTTTTTGAAAGAAGACTAAAAATGACACTGAGTGACGTCACTCTGCATTCTTAATCCTGTTGGTTTCTGTCCATGAACTTATACTGTATGGGAATATGTGGGTTAAAAGGTGCAAATTAAAGTGGAGTATCCATTTGAAGATTTCACATAAGCTTGGTTCAATACACAATATCTGAAGGTTCGATGTAAGATATAAAATTTCGATGACAACAAAATACAGAATTCAGTTTCTTTCTGAGCCACAAATCTTCCTCTCAGTGGAATTTGCTTGCTAGAATGGAAACTATTTAAAAAATGTCATCACAAAGTAACTAATATAATTTCCATGGAGAGCTTGTGAATGAGAATGAAATGCAGCTTTTATCGCGATTCATTTTTCTGCCCGATATTTTTGCACAGCGATACTCTGAATTTTGATGCATATCGCCCCGTCCATATGGAACACAGGTTGCCATATAAATCTGGCAAATGTAAAAACGGCAGAAAATCAGAGAAAATTTTGGGGGGAAAGTCCAACAAGGCCGTGAACGATACCTCAGCACCGCCTCCACTTGTCCTTGAACCAAGAACACAAACAAGCAGCTGGAACGCACTGTTTGTCTGTCTGTGAACTCCCAGAATTCACTGCCTGTCGGGCCGCCTGCATATAAAACCGACTCCAGTCTTCCACCCTGCCTTCCCTCCCCCTCCTGCATTTCAGAGTCAGGAAAACGTGGAAAACACTGGGAGGAGATAAAGTGTTTATTTATGTGGCTTTGACTCGCCTCTCGTTTCCCTGCGTCTGCTCTGGATGAGATGAGCTCTGATAGCAGCTCTGAGGCAGCAGCATTATTTACTCCTCTTCTGAACAGCTTCCTCGTGCTGTAACGAACCGGCGCTCTACTGGCCACTCACCACACTGCAGCAGTTACCGTGCGCCGCGTCACTCGAGAGGAAAATTCAAACCCTTTTCAAGCACTTTCAAGGTACCTCAACCAAAATTTCCAGACCCTCGAAGCCTTTATCATCTAATCTAAATCGTTACTTTAAATGGAGTTGCGACAAACAGTTTCAAGATTTCCTTTATACAGCAATCAATGTATATTGTCACTTTATTTATTTTTTACCAGCTGTTCGTATTAATTGACATTATAGCTCTGATTATGACTTTTTTTCTAGAGTACAGGATCGTTTCAAATAAAAGATTTTGTACATGAGTCACTGTGTAGATGAAACACCAGATTATGTTGAAAATGAAGCATTTTTCAAGGAATATATTTGAGTTCAAGCATATTCCTGATATTGAAAATGTAACGGTTAAAATTAAGCAATGTCTGAACTTTCAAGGCTTTGTACAAACCCTGTGGTCAGTTATATGCTTTATAATTCTATATAAGTTCTCTATGTTTCTACATCCACATCACCTAAGACAGATTTCTGCACAATTCTGTTTCTTTGCAATTAACCTGCCTCTGATTCTGATTAGGACGATGAGAGCGGCTAAATTTGGGTCTGAGATGCAGAGATTTTCTCTGTGTTGAAAGATCACCAAACACAGCATTGTTTGATGGGTGGCAGATGACGCTCGGAGACTCAAAGCCGTCCACATGTCGGTGTGAATGGTGCAGATGGCGTGTTTTTCTTCATCACGTGGCATAATGATGTGTCTTTTAGGTGGGGGAAAGAGAGGCTTAGAAATTTAGAAAGAGCTGATATAAAAGCAAAGGATTTAATGAAGTGTAGTGATGGACTAGTGGTGATGTGATTTTTTTTTTTATCTCGCAACGATTGAAGAAGAAAAAGGTTGTATACAGACTAAAAGCTCAGTAAATATGAGGCTTGCATTGCCTTAACACTGATACAAATCATCTCCTCTCATAGACCATTTTCATCGTGTGGTGAAGCCTTGCAGGATGAACAGCAGATAATCTACACACCACAGACTGAATTCATCCTCAGCAGAATTTGAATGAGCATTAATTTCCAGGATTTTCGGGTCACTGGGTCAGCCCATACAAATCACAGTCCCACTGACCCCCAAATCCTTCAGCTCCATCCCTGATACAGTTCATCAACAATGCTGATTATATCCTGAAATTTCAAGTATTAACACTCAGCATCCCATTTAAAAATTCAGCGAAAAGTATTGCAACAGTGATATCATCTTTGTTATTCTTTTACATTCCCTGTGTCCCAAAAGCATATTGCCAACTAATATTAAACAGTATATACTGAGTACTAGCCTTCATAGTGTTCTGTTTTGGCAGCTGGTTTGACATAAATTCAATGCACTGCATTGTTTTTGGTTAACCGGAAATGATGCAAGACGTCTGCAGATGGTGGTGTCATGTGACCTGGACGTCTTCTGCTCCCTGCCAGCTTTAAATCTGAAAAATGCCAGAGAACAATTGCAAAAAACGAAAAAAACAAAACAAAAAAAAACATTGTAACTCAACATATCTTTCAGTCGATTTTTGGTTTTCATTTCCTTTCACGACCTGAGACAGCAGACATGTTCTGGTTTGCACACTCAACATACTACTGAATGTGAACTGAGAAGAAATTCAGTTTCTATGTTGATATTTTTGAGTATGCTGCATTTCTTACTTACAGTGTGAGTATACTATAAACTTGGGACATCAGCTTTGGATTTAAGCCTCCATCTTAAACCATGTTAAAAAAAAGAGCAACTTTATTCTCAGTCCCAATAATTACACTTTTCACTTCAGGATCTGCTCAGGCAGTAATAAAGATGAAGCCAGATCTAATTGTACTTGCTGCAGTCACTGGGAGGCCTGAGTTTCAAGGGTCACTTCACTTTCGGTTCAGCTGCTTCCAAAATTAAAAAGAAAAGTATTCTAACAAGTGAGCAGACATTAATTACCCGGTCATTTCCTAATAATTTGAATATAAGTAGCCTGCTCAAAAAATTTTTCAGTATTTGAATTTTGAATAAAGTCTGCTTTTTGTTTCAAAGAAAATGGAGGAGCTAAGAGGCCTCAAGAAATATCAGGCATGACTATTTGAGCAGGGAAAAAAACTGTGTGTGTGCGTGTGTGTGTGTGCATGTGTGTGTGTGTGTGTGCGTGTGTGTGTGTGTGCCTACATTACCACTGCTTGGTGCAGTGACCATATTTGTATTTAGCCAGCGTCTGACAGTCTGTAGGCTGTGGTGGAATGCAGCGCAGGCAATCAGACTACATTAAACGCACTGTGTTTGATGATATTTAAGGATGGCTGGAGGGGATGCAGCTTTAACTAAATTTCATCTCAGTGGTGGTTTACATCAATCTTTAAACATGCATGTTTTTTAAAAGAGAATTTACTTGAAGTGGTGCTTATAAACCATTATAAGGCACCATAAGTTCGTTGTGAGTGCACATTTTAATCAGAAACAACCTCACATGACACAATCCTACCATATTCAAAATGTATTACAATTGATTATATTGGGAAAAACAACAAATACACTTAAAAATGCTTATAGAGCACTGATGATGCTTCAAGTGCCAAAATTAGCCCACATTTGTTTAGTGATTAGCATTAATTGCCCCACATATTGTACAGTCGCTTTGAAAAACTGTTATCTGTGCTCCATTTATCAATATTTTACGAGAACACACAATTCTGTCCTCGGAGTGATTACTGCCTGGCAAGCAAAGCAATTTTGTTTTAGCTTTTTTTTTCTTTTTTTTCCAAATGGTGGATATCTCTGGTAATGAATCTTTCACTGTGTTCTCTCACTCAACTCAGCCCCCCACCGAGTCCCTATTGATCAGCAGTCTATTTCAGTAAGGCTAATTTAAATTTCAGTGCATTGAAAATGCTAGCTCCATCAGCTATTTTACTGATTTGACAGAGTATAAATCTGTATACAATTTAAAACTACATATTAGCAGAATAAAAAATAACCCACACGCAGTGCAACAAGTGACAGTAACATGAATTATTAAAAAAAAAACAGCAATATCCTAAAGCTAAATCCACATTTGGGTTTCAGCATGGCATAAATGTAGCATATTGAAATAATCCTGCAGCAGCTTGATGTTATTTGCATTCTGTAGTATGCAGTATGCAGTCCAGTTACAATGGACAGTGCTCACTGTTGCTCTGTGACTGTACTGCACAGTGCATGGACACCGTGCCTGTTTGCTGTTTCCCAGTGGTGAAATGTCTCATTACAACCTGGGCCGACCCCAGTGACCCAGGCTGCAGAGTAAAATCTGTCTTCTATTTGTGTATTTGAAGCCAAAGTACACACACCGCTGCTGCTGAAAGGATTCTACTGAGCTGCAGACAGATTGCAGCTACTCTGTGTCAAATTTTTAAAAGCACCCGCTCAAATAACCCAAGAGTGGCAGGTAAAAAAAAAAAAAGGTAAACTCTGTTACTATAAGGGCAGTGTGCTATAAAGGGCTTGGGGCGATGCCTCCAGGGTTTCTTCTCTCAATGGGCGGGTGATGGAAATGCAAAGGCCTCGATACGCAGACATGAGGCATTCTTAGGCTCGCTCTCAGCACAGCTCTCGCTCCTGCACAGCGGCTCGGAGCGAAGGCTGTCTGAGCTGCACGTCCAGCCACTCAGACACACGGCTGTGAAACATCGTTTATTCCCACTGCAAGAGCACAGCCAACAGCACCATGACATCTGAAATTTCTAGGGACGGGACGTTATGTTTGGATCACGATATGATTTGATCCACAATATGGGCTTCACAGTGTGACAGAAACATGATGCTATAAATTAAAGTTCAATGACAACAAAGTATGACTGGAAAATTATCTGTATTTTTCAGCCACAAATCTTTCTAGCAGTGGCACTGGGCTGCTAGAATGTAAAAAAAAAATTACAAAGTGCATATAACATAATTTCAATGGAGAGCTTGTGAAATTGTATTGGGCAAACCACAACAGAATAAAATGAAGTTGACATCGTGATGCATTTTTCTGCCCCACAATACAAATTGATATATTTAATTTCGATATATCGTCCCACCCCTAAAAATTCCATTTCTATAAATACAGGTGATAATTTATTATGTTTCTGAGTCAAGGCAAAAGTGAAGACAAATTTTCAATGTTTTCTTTGTGCCTGTATTTATGGAAATTCAGAAAATAAATGAGGTTTTGGCTCTTAGAACTTGAATCCTGCTGTGGTGAGGCAGTTTTCCAAACAACACCAACAGTCGGCTACTTAACTTTGCCGTTCAGTGGATGACGGCCTGTTTTATGCCTCGATTTTGTTGACTTTGCTAAGCAGCGTTCTGACTGAAGGCAGGTTTGCCCCTGTGCATCGCCTCACAATGTTTCCAGCGTATTACAGCATCTAAACTCTAAAATTTACAGTAATCCTCTCTTATGAGACATCCATGGATGCAACAGCTCTCATTGGCGGGTTGAAAAACCCAGCAGTGTCTCCAAAGAGCGGCTCGCGTTGCTGCATATTGACTGTCACAGCAGCACCTCATCTGTTTGTTTTTCTGATCCGTGAGCTCTCTGTTCGAAGCTGCAGGTACAACATGTTCTCCAAACGAGATGGGAATTTATTTATTTCTGTCTGAATCCGCATAGGGAGAACGAGCACCTTCAGGTGATGTAAATGGCTGCAACTGAAATGGCATAGCCCATTTGCTGTTATTGATGGTATGAAAAGCATTCAATAATGGTAATAAAGTAAGTTATGCATTATTTTTATAGGGAGTGTTAAGGGGATTCCTGTACATTAAATAGTAATATATATTAGACGATGATGATGCTTGAATTTCAGTGCTGTGCAGAAAGCAAAGGCAGATGTCAGCTTTTGACGCAGGTGCCCACATCACACCTCTCACTGAGAGATCCATGCACAGAGCAGCATTGATGAGAGGCAGAACAACCTGTTTATCCTTCCCCCCTTTTACATCTACACAGGATCCACTAATCAATATTCACTCCTGTATTGTCTGCCTTTCATCCTGCCTCTCCCTCTCTTTCTCTCTCTCTCTCTCTGCACCCTGCACCTTCTGCCTCGCTTTCCCTGCTGTCCCGCTCCTTTTTCTTCCCCAACTCGTCCCCCCTTTTTTGCTCTTTTTCCCCTCCCACACTTTCCCATCCTGTCCTCCAACTTCCCTCCCTCTCCCTCTGCTTCCTCTTCACTTCTCCTTTTTCCTCCCTCCCTCTTCCCCTTCACCTCCATCCCTCATTCTTTTTCTTTCTCCCTCGTCCGTCCCTGTATCCCCTCCCCATCCCTTCCTCTCTCTCTTTCCCTTTCCCCTCCATTCCCACCGCGCTCTCTCTTTTTCCCCGCTGTCTCTCGTCCCCTCCACGCGCCGCAGTAGCTGCCTCTAAGGCAATCAAACAGTGGGAGTTTTCAACACAACAGATGCGCTGGATGGATGGGAGGATGAATAGAAGGGGTGGAGGGTAAACAGCACACAGTCTGGCCGCTTGGAGGAGAGATGAGAACCTAAACCTGTTTGCTTCATGTCAGAAACGTCACAGCAAAGATTTTTTTTTTCTGGCATGCGTGGTGATTTTATTTCATTCTGGGTTTTCTTTTTTTGTGTGTGTGTGTGTGTGTTGGTTCATTATGCACATTTCTCATTTTTCTGCTCACTATGTGCAAAGAGTCCGCTACTCTGGAAGTGGAGCATCAAAACAAGCTAAATGCTGTATTGCAGTGGCTTTACATTGTGTAATCTAACCAGGCTGCCTGGCTGTGTGTGCTGCACTCCAAGAAAAACAAAACCAGTCAGCCAGCCTGCTACAGAAAACAGTCCTAACAGATTGAAATGTATTTTTTAAACCCATCTTTGCCTCTTATTTTTTTCCTGCACAACACCAGCACTATCAATTTCTGTTTTTTTATTTATTTATTTTTACTGCAAAATTAATGCAAATGGCACTAACACTAGTGAGGTGACAGACATTATCACCACTGTTTTCTATAGTGTACAACAGACTTAATTGTCTCATTGGCATGAGTCAAGTGTTTGCCATCCACAGCCTTTTAGTGTTCAGTGACACAGAGATGATTGGGCCTACACACAGCTTTTCCCCTCACATGTCGCCCGCCCTCCTCGTTGTTATTGTTGCTGTTGTTGTTGTTTCCGCCGCTGCCACGCTAATTAATTCAAGACTCCAGTAATAAAGTATAAGTAGCATAACATAATGCCAAAGCCCCGGGGAGCCAACAGTATAATTACACAACAGTTTAATTAGCAAAAGATACACTGTAATTAACGCTGCGTGGCTTTTTAAAGTGTCGTTGCGTGCATGTTAAATGTTGTTTAAAACGGGGTGAAGTCTAATGAAGTGTTTTCTATAACTTGATGCATCAAAAGGATGAGATCGTGTCTCAGGCGCAGTGAAAATGAGTTGTTTGTAGGATGAAAGGAGAGTTAGCATGAGGAATGCTGTAGGCAGTGTGTGTATGTGTGTGTGTGTGTGTGGAAGCACGAGCATATGTGTGTGTGGGAGAGAGAGAAAAGATTATTGTATTATTCTTGGATTTAAATGACTGTTTTCATGTGTATGAATTTAAAAAAAACTGTGCAAGAACTGAGAGAGAGAGAGGGAGGGAGATAGAGAGAGACTGGTGTTCACTCACCAGCAGTTCAGCAGGTCGAGCGACATAGAGAGAGAATGCAGAGAGAGAGAGAGAGAGAAAGAGAGAGAGAGAGAGGGAGTTGCTGTCCATGGTGCTGAACGTAAAGCCGCTTGGTGCTGCTAGCCTAACCAAAGCTGCCTCCCCCTTTCCCCGCCAGCTGCACGTGCTCAGTCTGGGCTCTTTGCACCTATTGATTAATTATGATCAGGCCGGCGGGCGGTGGGCGGCTGCCTTTCATCTGTTAACGCCTCCCGCCACCGTCGTCTCTCGGGAAAAACCTCTCAAACATCTACAAAATGACTTCCGGAACTGACGATATTCAACTTTAATGAGGTAAAGCAGCAGGGAGTGTGGGGCTGCAGTCTGGCACATGCGTATATGCACGCATGCACACACACACACACACACACACACACACACACATATCTACACACTGACCTGTATGGTTTGGCGGTTGTAGACTTTCACCACATGGAAGTTAAAACTGTAAATCCCTTTGCGCGGCGCGATGAAATTACTCCTCTCTTCGTCGAAATTCCTCCCAACATTTACTAAGATCTGGAGGAAAAATAGGAGAGCGAGATAGAGACAGAGAGAGGGAGAGGGGAGAGAGGGAGCGAGAGAGAGAGAGAGAGAGATCAAAGAAATCCTCATTGTCCCATCATAAATGCTGGATCAGGCTTGTGTCTTTTACAGTATTCGCAGTCTAAAGTCAATGTGAAATCACTCGGGCACATCAAAATTTCATCACGGGCTTCCTGACAAACAGAATAAACAAGTGAGAGTTTAGCATAGCCTATAGCTTGTATCTTGAAAAGCAGCGACTCTCAAATGTTTTCATGTCAGGGAGCCCCAAACCGACACATGAAGCAGCAGCGACGGTCCCCTTTTTGATACGCTTTACTCCCATAGGGGACCCATATGAGAAGATTTTTTGCGTTGTTGATTAAGCGTTGAGTTGTGTGGGGAGGACGTGCTGGTGACAGTGATACTCACCGACATACATATTCTATTTGGGATCATTTCTAGTGACAGAGAAATTAAAACACCACTTATTTTGTAACTGCAGGACTCCAAAAAGGACCTCTGCGGGCCCCAAACCCCACTTTGAAAACCACTCATGTAGTGAAATAACCTTCTACTTTCATCCAGGACTTTTTCCTGGTCCCAACTTCCGAACTTTATAGGGAATGAGAACGAACTTAATCAATCTTTCAAATGAAATATTCAATAATTATGCATTTCTGCAGCCAAATGTCTGGTTTTATAGGCGGAGGCGAACTACGGCGTGTAATTGAACGGCAGTTTGAAGGGGAATTAACCTTTAACGGCACGCGGGTAGGACCTCGCCCTCACGACCTGTCGTTATTAAATTATTTGGCGAGATGTCAGTTCCCATATGCCGTATTGTCAGCTCAAAAAAATGAAATATTCAAAGGCTTTCCTACCAGGCTATGCCACCCCCCCACCACTTCGGAAATGTATTATCTATAAAAAGAATCGCTCCCAAGAAACAGATAAAGTAGATTCATTTCCGTTCCATTTTTAGCATCCGGGATGGAGCATCTCTCCCTAGTCCGCGAGACCGTTACCCGAGGCGCACGAGACGCTGCCTCGCGCGCTTCTCAGCCACTGCAGCGAGGGCAGTCAACGCCTAGTTCAGCCCAAATTCAGCGTTTTAAACAGATTTTTTCTAAGGGTTTCAGACAGTGTACAGAATGAGCTCAGCAGGTGTTTTATACATTCGCGAGCCTCAATTAATTAAGCAAATTTGATCTTCCAGTTTTTATCATTACAGTAGAAAGCAAAGATCAAACAAAAAAACAAGACTTTTTTGAAGCAGTATCATAAAAAATCAGCATGTCTCCACCTCACACGTCTCTGCTTCGCTCCGTAGAAATACAGAGTGCAAATGGACTTTGGCAATAAATTCACTGGCTTTCAAATCTCTCGCTGTCTCTCTCCATCTGTCTTTCTCTCTTTTTTTTCTTTCTCTTGGCAAGTATTTTAACTTTTACACTTCAATCCAAAAGGGAAAAGAGAAATGAAAATCAGTTGAGTTTTCCCCCCAAAGACAGCAATGATTGCGAGGCTAAACCCGTGCCACACACACACACACACACACACAATCTTAACTTCATATCCTTAACGTGCGATCAGGTGTTCCTTTCGAATAAAGAACATTTTGGACAAAATCAAGTCGGAATTGTCAATGTCAAACTGAAAATCCAGTTTCAGACCCCAGCAACCAAAGTTCATTTACTTTCATGTGTGGTTTTCTTCCACCCACTTCAGGATAGAATAAAACAGAATAGAATAAAATATAACTTT
>OMKZ01054341.1:0-10824 GCA_900302535.1 Neoniphon sammara
GAGGTTCTTGTGAAGAATAAATAAATAAATAAATATTATATTTATTATAGCCCCTAAACCCGCTAGATTGATTCTTACACTACATCAACTTGCTATGTATTGATAACTAAGCTTTATGCATAGAATGATCAAAACCACAAACACATAATCAACATTGTTTAAATTTCTCTATAAATGACTAAAGGAATAATAAAAAATAAAGTTGAGTAAGATGTAGTTCTCTTACTCAGTAGTTCTCTTACTCTGAGTATGGATAGGAATGCAGATAGCTGGTTGCACAGATACAGACACAGATAATGGTGTACTTGCTAATCCCTATTTCTTATTATGTAAATGTATTTTACTTCATATTTTTTAATACAGCATGAGTTCATAAAGTTCATAAGGTTTTATTTAAAAAATGGTTCTATAAATAGTTCTCTTACTCTTGTGATCAAAAACATTTATTTTATGCTCAATTCTGAGGCTGTTCTGTAATTAGTTTTCTAATCAACAATAATTATAGCAACTTCCAATAAACTCACACCCATTTCATGCTGAATTTACCAACTTCCGGTTTAAGCCCCGCCCCCTCTCCTAGTACGGATACGGATAATTTAGTTGGCTAAACAGATACAGACACAGATACAGATAATGGTGTACTCACTCATCCCTACTTTCACCTCCATAGTATCGCCAAATTCATCCCATGTTAACGATGGCAGATGCAGAAACTATTGTCCATGCATTTGTCACATCTTGTCATCATGATTACTGTAATGTTCTGTACTCTGGTCTGCCTGCCTGTAGTACTAAAAGTCTCCAGCTTGTCCAGAATGCTGCTGCCAGAATCTTGACCAGAACGAGGAAATTTGACCATATTACGCCTGTTCTGCTATCCTTTCATTGGCTCCCTATCCATGCCAGGCCAGATTTTAAGGTCCTTTTATTAACATATAAGATTCTACATGGCCTCGCACCAGCTTATTTAACTTATTCAATTTCACCCTACAATCCTTCCCGTGCCCTTCGCTCTCAAGGTGCTGGTTTATTAGTTGTTCCAAGAGTTAAAAAGAAGTCGGCTGGCTACCGTGCCTTTTCCTATCGCTCTCTCTTCCTTTGGAATGGTTTACCTGCAGAAATCAAGGAGGCGAACTCTCTTGCTAAGTTCAAAACCAAACTCAAGACATATCTGTTTTCTTTAACCTATGGGTAAAAATTGGCTTCGATTTGACCATGGAGCTAGGCTCAGTCACTTCACAGACTGTCCTGTCTTAGTTTAGATTTGGGTCTGACAGTTTAGATGTCTTTCTCTCTCTTTCCTTCTCTTCCCTTGATTGGTGGAGGTCCTCTGTTGCTATGCTGTTACTAACCTTTTCTCCTCTGTCTGTGTGAGTACGTGTGTCTCCAGCTTTTATGTTGGTGGCCTGATTCTGCTTCTTGCTGTACTGTCCTGCTCCTTCTGCATGGCCCTGCGTCTCCTGCATTTTCCCAGCCATTAGTCATTAACATGCTTCCCTTAGCCTTTCCTTTTCTTAGCTACATCCTTAATGTTTGCTTCTTCCTCCCCATCCTATGTATGCATGTTTATATGTCTGAGTGTGAGTGAGTCTGTCTACCTCCCAGGTATACTGCCCCTACCCCACCATCATCACCATCTCCTCCACCTCCATCCCACCTTCACCCCCTCATCCTGGTTGCTGCTGCGGCTTCGAGGCTGGTCATCGTCCCTGTCTCCTTCCGTCGAGGCTTGCTGCTGCTCCTTCTGTTCCCTACTTGTCTGCTTATCCGCTCACACTTTCTACCTTGTTCAATTTTGTTCTGTTTTTTGATCTACTGTATAATCGCCCACTTGGTCGGCACCTGTTGCATTCCTGGCTGGTCAGAAAGGGGCCTCCTCTCTCCATGGTCCTTCTCAAGATTTTTTCCTTTAATCCCTTACACAGGGTTTTTTGGGGAGTTTTTCCTTGCCCAATATGAGGGTTAAGTCAGGGGGTGTCATCCTATTTTGTTAGTACAGTAATAGTACAGTAAGCTGTACTATTGGCAATGTTATTGATGGTAAACAAGACATAACTGGTGTGGAGCAGGAGTCCTTTTGCCTTTGTTTGTTGACAAAGATCTTGAGCCAAGAGAAGAGTTTGTTGGGTTGTATGAAATGAACCACTTGAGAGAGCATTGCAAAGATGGCCACTGATGTACTGTGCCGACTACTGTGCCGACTGTCAGGTAGCTCTCAGGGAGTTCAGGCACACCTTCAAAAGTTACAGCCTCTAGCACCATATATGCATTGTGGACCACAGTGTATAAACCTTGTAACTCAAGCAGTTTCCTCAGCCTCACCAGTCAGACTCACTTCACTTGATCCATGACCTGGGAAACTTCTGCAAGCCTGTTCAACACCCTCTTCAAAGGAAGAGGGTGGTACTGGCAGCTGCACCCCCATAAAACCACTTTCCATAAATGGGCTTTCTTGCCGATGTCCTGGTAGAACTTTAAACTTGTGTCATATAGTTCAGGAAACTGGGACACCGCCAAGGTGATCTTTTCCTCCATTTTCTTTGTTGTGATCAGCCAGAATCCCTCGTATTAGACGCGCGAGGTGTCGTCACAGAGTGCAAGGTTGAACTTGGGCACAGCGCGCAGGATGCAAGCTCGACCCTCATGCTGCACACAGCCTGGTGCAACACAGCTCGGCAGGACACGCTCTTGCGTCGTGCAACACATAGACAATGAATGGAATCAACGGTGGAGGGCCAGAGTTTGCATGTCCTATCCTAAAGCCCCTTAAGAAGTCAAACCATTTCAGGGATGATGGATGCTGTGAACCATGTAACACACAAGAAAGAAGAACATAGGAGTACTTCAGTGAGATGTTCAAAAAGGCCATACATCTAGCTTCTTCCTACAATTTAATGTCAATTCAGATGCCACACATCTGCCACCCTCCCAAAAGATTTTCTGGCCCTGCTGATCCCCATGATCATCCCTCTGTTGAATCTTATTTCAGAGTGCAGTACTAGTGTTGTGGACACAGCATCTGGACAACTGACAGAGCGGTTCAATCAACAAGGGATCCATTCTCTTTGGAAGTTTGAAGAGATTCTCATGTCTGGGGAGGTAGATTACATCATCAAGAACTACCAAGAGCTAGAGCCAAGAAATCTGGAGATACAGGTAGCAATGCTATGTAGCAGCCATTCCGGCAGATGTGGTCAGAATCTTGAAGAGCCTCTTGTTGGGCTGTTACTTGTTGTGCCTGCTTCATCCTCAGAAGCAGAGCGCAGTTTCGATGCTTTACAAAGGCTGAAAACATGGCTGAGGTAATTCATGATGCTATCCAGTGGCGCTATTTGACATGTGCACCAAGAAGGCTGGATAAACTGGACAGGAAGAGTGCCTGCCAGCGTTTCATTGAAAACAGTGTGATCCATAAGAACACATTTGGATCATTCAAATAAACACCTCAAGCATAAGTCAGCACATAAAAGCAAAGCCCACTTCTTGACTGAAATGCCCATTTAAAAGGGCAGTATTTTTTTTTTGTTTGTATTTTGTTGTAATAAATAAATCAATAAACCAACAAATCTTAAGTGGAATGTTATGTAAATATATTTTTAAAAGAAAATGTCCATATATTCATGCATATTAAAACTTGAAAACTTTAAGCGCTCAAGATTAAATGAATTAAAGATTTAAACATATTTTGTTATCTTTAAACATCTGTTGTTATCCCTTTTTTTGACTCACTTGATCATAACTGTCCTCTTCTCCTGCATGCTTTGTTACCTCATTCACCTTTAATTATCACAGAAAGTATGATTGACAAATTGTGCATGGTTGAGACTAGACCATATGACTAAATTATTGGTTTAAAAGGAGTAATTTTAAATTGTCTATTTAAGTTAATAAGGTCAAGTTCAACTTTATTATCCAAAGGTGAAAATTTGTTTGGTCAGTGATGCAAACATAAATCCATGCACTGGACAGTTTCAACAAAACATGACCTAGTCTTGTTTCTGTTGGCCTGAGGGATCAAACCAGCAACCTTACAGTCACAGGCCTGCTTCTGTATAACCATATGGCCATGGTTGCTCCTTTCGGGTTTAAAATAGGTTACAGTGGTCCTTTTTGAAGTGGTTAAAGTGGGTGTATTTTTGTGACACTTTGTGGTTAAAGTGCTTTACTGTGTTGTTTCTGCACTGCACCTCCCAGAGATCAGTTGAACAGTGGGTCCAGAACTGTGATGTCTTTTTGGATTTTCCATTGGTGGAATCTGAGTTTCTTTAGCTGGTGCTCTTTTCTTTGTTCAGCAACAGTGCTTATCACTGCTCATGCTAACTACCCAATTGTTCTTCTTCTGCTTAATTCTGAACAAATCATAGACATAAAACACTTCCTGTATCCTGGAGGATTTTTCTCAAGAGAGACCTATGAAGTGTTCAGAACAGCAAATTGAAAAGCTTTCATGAACTGCCTATAAGTTGGATCATTATTGTGTTACAGTGAGAGAGAGCAGCAATACAGGCATCTATTGAAATTAAAATATCACAGATTATCAGTTTATAAATAAAACAGCTTTCCTGGAAGACTTGCAGAAAGATACAGTTCCACAGGACACTGAAAATACTATGTAAGGCTATCCAAATGTTTAATTTTGGATATGAAGGGGGATCTGAAATTCTGAAGTTTCACGGTTTAAACACAAATAGTTAGAATTTGCCTAGCATGTATTTTAATATAGAATCTCTCAAGCAGAGAAGCAAGAGCGAGAGAGAGAGAGAGAGAGAGAGAGAGAGTGCAAGTGTGTAAGTGTGTGCGCTCAACAATTACAGGAAGCTGAACAAGGCAGACTGACTGACAGGCTTTCTCCTTGTCTCTCTAAGGGGCTGTAAGTACTGAGCAGCAGTAATCCACCACCCACTGCTGGGATTTCACACTGCGACTCCATGCCCATATACTGACTTATTGGCTGCCAAGGGGATTTCACACCAACACACACCAGGGGTCCCTCTGCACACACTCATGCGCTTGTGCGTGTGTGTGTATGTGTGTGTGAACTGAGAGAGTCAATTAAACGATAGATGGTGATTGATGTGAGTGGTCGGGGGAAAAAAGCACACACATACACACACACTCATGCACACCTCCCTCCTCTTCACACCACCCACAGCATTCATCAATCGGCTAATTGTTTTACACTTCAGCTCGGTTTGAGGATTGAATCGTTATTCAATTAGAAAATGAAGCTGTTTCCCATTCTCTCTCTCTCTCTCTCTCTCTCTCTCTCTGGTCTCTTGTTCCTTTTGGTAGCCATGTTGTAATGAACAGGTACATTATGAGGAGTGTGATCAGAGCAGGCTTTGGAGAATGAAACCATCGCAGTGAGATTATATATTGTCTCTGTTTGGGAGGTGCATTGTCTCTGGTAAGAATTGCAAAATCAAGGAGCTCAGGGGCTATCCTAAATGTTCAACTAGCCTTTTTACAGTCGTTTAGCCTCTTCCTTCCTGTACATGCAGAAGCATAACACTGCACTAAAAAAACGACACTAAAAAAAAATAACTTTGGTACACAACGAGAACGAGAATCGATTTCCTGAGAACAAAAAGCCTCAACTGGTCTTTTTTTGTTCTTGGTGTTTTTCGCCCTTTTTGTCCTTGTTGCTAGTATGCTAGTGCTAGCTTTTAATATTGAACAATGTCAATATTTGAAAATATGTCATTGCCCTCAAATAGGCCTATGCATTACTGTTTAAGACAACAGCTTGCTAAAATATTGATGTTGATCACAATTACCAATCCACCCTTTCACAAGTGGTGTAATTGGTACAATTAGGCCTAATTCTATTTAAATTTCAATAATAATGTTAAACATATCATAAGAAATGTATGGTTACAATAATACAAATAGATAGATAGTAACAAACATAAAGTAAAGCTGCAAACCAATTCTGCCCCTTTCTTGTCCTTTTCCTCTGTAAATTAATATATGAATAAATTAATTTCAGTGACTAAAAAGCCTTTATGCTTGCTTTTCCCTCCTGTCTAAATAGAATAAACAACACATTTCCTAAGCTAATTTCAAAGCCATGATTTTGTTTTTAAAATAGCCATGATATAAAATCTAGCAAGGAAGGACAGCAGCCTGGAGTTTGACTGTACACGAAAGCCTTGTGAGCACAAGGAAAAAGATTCTGAGGTTTGATGAAACCAAAATTTTCTGCTTTAATTCTGTGCTATTGTATGGCAGAAACCACTCACTGTGTGTCAAAACATTCTGGCTCATCTTCATCCACTAACAAGGTGCATCAAATGGAAAGGTGACACTGAGAAAAAGGAGACAATAACTAGAGCTAAATACAGGCAAATTCTCGTGGAAACCCTGCTTCAGAATGTTTAAAGACCTTAGACTGAGGTTCTATTCCAGTAGGACAATGATCCTAAGCATGCAGCCATCAACATAAAAAAATTGGCAAATATTTAACCGTCAAATTTTGCTTATTAATCAAGGAGGGAAATCCAAATTCACATATAATATCAATACCAAACTTAAACAATAACCATAATTTCATTAAAAAGACCATATCATTGGGAAACTTAAAGGAATATTCCAGTGTTTTGGGAAAAAATACCCTTTTTCCGACTTACCCAGACTGAGACAAGATGTTCGATACCATTTTCACCTCTGTACGTCCACTGGTTCGGTTCCTATGGGTAGCATTTCGTGTTAGCTTAGCATAAAGACTCGAAGTCTACAGGAGTCCTTAGTGTTACTCCTTCAAAGTGAAAAAATAAACCTTACAGCAACTCTGAAGCTGGTTAGGGATGAATCGAAGGATGGAGCGATGACAGTGTTAGGTTGAGTGATGGCTGCAAAGCTTGAGAAACCCAGGGAGTGAAGACTCAGGGTGAATGTGACCTCTCCTGACATCCCTGAGATTGCTGTGGATGTAGTTATGGTAGGTTTGCAATGACCAGTGACCCAAGATTTTGACAGTGTGGTCTGGAATTCCTTGTTTAGATGCAGAAGAAGCAGCCCTGATGCGGAAAAATGGCAGCAGTACAGTTCTGTGAAAATTCCAGATCTGATGAGAACTTGGTGCAAATGGTAGTGAAAGCAGAAACCAGAAAGTTAGAAATTAGGAACTGTAGATGGTAGGAACTATTCCTACTATCTAACTTATCCTAAAACGACTCTTTTTTTAAAATTCCATATTAAAAAATATATTTTGCCCAAAACATTAAAATATCCCTTTAATTGACAACTGTCTTTTATTTGAGGAAATACGTTATGTAGGCCAAACAGAAACGTAGCCTGTAGCGTGTATTATAACAGGCAGGTTAACAAAGGCTGCATGAAAATTTAAATTGTTTGCCACTGTAATCCCACCATATATTCACTTTTAAATGTAGAATAACTAAACAACAGGCCACAAAATGTTTTGCTAATGAGATCCCGTTTTTGTCTGCATCAAATCTTATTTTTGGAGTTGGGGGTTTTGAATGCTGGGATCAGTTTAACAAAAGCTTCAGTTCTGTTACATGAACTTTTATTTAGAAAATACTGTGAGCACCAAAGAGAAGGCAAAGAAGCAGTACTGGGCAAGCTAATAATGCCCATACTAAAACACAAAACATTTTTCTCTGAGTTCCAGTCCATGTTTCAGCATCTAACATTATAGTTAAGTCTTATCTGACTGGCAGCAGGAGTCAAAGGTTTTTGTTCTCTCTGTGTAGACAGGAGTCTTGCTCAACAAGTTTAGTTTAGTTTAGTTTAGTTGTTTATTTGACTGAGACAGCACACATTCAAGAAAATGTGTCAGAATTAGCCAAAAAGGCTAGTTGTCATCTGTAGTCCCTGGGCAAACAGTTAAAATAACACGCAATACGCATTGGACAATAGACAGTCAGATGAAGGAATTATATAATTCCATTCCATATGGGCATGTTACAAATAAGATCAATACAAATGGAATGATTAGTCTAAGTTATTGTGTCAACCATCATTAATAAAATCATCTTCATCAGTCATAAATAAATCATCAATATATACACACAAGTCCAATAAAACCAATACAGTAGCAATACAAAATTGATTCTACCACACACACACACACACACACACACACACACACACAATTGATATAGGCCTATAATGAGAGATGTCAGCTGTCAGATGTCAGGGGTTGCCAGGTTTGCAAATTGGTATCACAATAGCTGACTTCCATGCACTGGGAAAAACTCGACAGGAGATGGATGAGTTGATTATCTTGGAGATGGAAGGTGCCAAACTCTCCTTGAGTGTCCATACCATACACATCTTTGGTTCTGGACATCTTAAGTGTTTGTTCCCAACATTGGAAATTTGTTTGCGACAGTAAAATTGCTTGAGAAGTCGTTTGGTGTACGTGTAACAGAACCAGTTACATTGTACTAAAATGTCAGTTATAATTACACAAAATTCTTTATATAAATAGCTATAACCTGACATGTTATCCCAATTTAATAAGTGGAACGCTTGAGACTCCTCTTGTTTCCCCCTATTTTATTTGGTTCCCCCTTTATATCCTGACCCCCGCCCTCACCTCTCCCCTTTTTGTTGATGTGTTGCATTGGAGAAGTGAGTGACCTAGCTCCGCATTGGTTTTTGTAATTTGTGATCTAGAGTTCACTCATTTATTTTGGACTTCTGTCAGACAATCAGATAAATATTAATGAGGATATTTGTGGGTGTGTGAATTTCTGTGCTTTGTTTTCTTTGTTAAAGAGGCTATCCAGTGAAAACCTGACTTCATGTTGAAAAGTTGATATCTAGGCTGTATTTGTGATGATTTAAAAAAAAATACTTGCAATCAAAAAAAAAAAAATTAAGCAAATGTGGTGAACCTAGTCCAAACAATGGAAAAGGCAAACCTTGCCCTGTAAGCTACTTCGCGAACTGCTGACGTTTTAGTGAACTGCATATGTCACTGAATTTGCAATGCAAAAAAGGTTGCCACCCTTTTAGGTTTAAAAGGGAAGGGCGCGCGGGAACTCAGCCTCTTTGAGACTAAGCGGAAAGCCTATTCTGACCTCCTAGGACCTACTTTGAGACTTTGCCTTTGCGACTATCCATCTATCTATCTATCTGTTTGTCTTTCTGTCTGTCTATCTGTCTGTCTGTCTGTCTGCTCTCTGTCTGCGCCTGCTTGCTTGCAGCTAGCCGGCTTTGACTAGCTAGCTATGCCTGTGGTCAGACATGTTTGTGCGGTCCCTGGGTGCAACGCCACGAAGGGGCTGCATTGCATGCCGAGAGATCCGTCTCTTCGAAGCCGATGGTTAGACTTCATCGGTTTAGTTGAGGAGCCGAAGGCGTCAATAAAAGCATGCAACACGCACTTCACCGAGGAGTCGTTCACGAACTTGATGAAGGTGCGGATGGGCTTCCACAAGCATTACCTGCTTGCAGAAAACGCCGTGCCAACTGTGTACGCTCCAGCAGAAGACACCATAGATGAGTAGCTGACAGCCTCGTCTGACTATCCAACGGTTGTCAAACAGGTAAGTTACTTCAGTAAACACCGCCAAATAGTGTATACCTTATTCTCAGTAGTTTCATCATTTACAGAGCAACGTTTTGCTTACTGTATATCGATAGCTAGCATCTGCCATCGTTGATGATTTGACGAAAACGTTAATTCTTGCTTGTCCGAATAACGTTACTTTCTAATTTAACATGCCACTCCAGCCAAGCCACACTTGGTAATATGCTCGCTGATAGACTCTTTTCTTTTACTTCATGCAGGTCAAGTCAAATATGTCCTTATGCCACATCTTTTGTTGCAGACCAGAGAAATTGCATGTCAGACTGACCCCCCTCCTGTGAAACGTAACTTCTCTCTTCAAGCAGCCATAAACCCATCAGAAGGAATACAGGTGAGTACCAAAAGCTAGCTATCAACCTGTAAATGCCGTTTATGGTTGAAGATAAACTAGTAAGGGCCCTGTCAGGGTTCCATATTGGCTAATATATTGTGGTTGACTGTACAAATGATGGCCAAACACAAATATTGCAGTAGTCAAACAAAACTCCCTGCCATGTGTCACATCATCTTGATTGGCTGTGCCAGCTTGAAGGCAACATCTGTATCCAAGGGACTAAATAATGTGTAATAGCCTTAATGGACTGGCTGAATTGTTTCTTAGCTTGGTCAGTTCTAGAATATATACACAGTACCGGTCCATGAATGCCCAATCTAGATGTTCATTGTGATAAATGAAGTGAACAAAATCCTAAAAATACTGTTTCTCATTGCATTCACAGGCTGTCAGGTCACACCATCACGGCATACTGTGTCTTGCGACACAAGGTCTCTTCCAGTTGTGACTGTGCCTATATCACCAATGGCAGAGTCTACACCAATGAAACGAGGCCATTGTGAAGATTGAAGATTGCCTGCTGCAGCTTTTCAAACAGTGTCCAGTTTGCGGCCGAACATGCAACATCACCAAATGGGTCCAGGGCACACTACTTCATGTTTGTCAGACATGCCCTCACTGCCAGCACTCCTACAAGTGGAACAGTCAGCCGTTGGTTCAAAATATTCCTGCAGGCAACCTACATCTCTCAGCAGCCACGCTCTTCACTGGCTCATCTTTTACACAGATACAGAAGGTAAACCAGACATATGGCCATTTGTACAAGAATCTCCATATTAATGCAGTAAGTATTATATTAATTGTATTTTCCATTTGTTTGCTATTTTGTAGTTCATGGATGCTTTCAACATGCAGTCCATGCACAAATCCACCTACTACCACCACCAAACAACACTGCTCCAGCCAGCTGTCCTGTGGAAGTGGA
>OMKZ01054346.1:0-10032 GCA_900302535.1 Neoniphon sammara
TCCCACCTTCTCCCTTTAGGTTTCTCTTTCACCCTCTTTTCTTTCTGCGCTCTTTCCTCACCCACCCAATAAAAATAAATAAATAACTGGGTTCTTCAGTGGTTCTTTAGGTTGCTTAGCAGTTCTGTGTCAAGTGGTAATTAAAGGAATATTCCAATGTTTTGGGCAAAAAACCCTTTATCTTACTTACCTAGCCTGAGACCAGATGTGCAACCATTTTCACCTCTGTACGTCCACTGGTTTGGCTCTTATGGTTAGCATTTCATGTTAGCTTAGCATAAAGACTTGAAGCCTACAGGAGTCATTAGCCTAGCTCTGTCAAAGTAAAAAAACAACAACAACCTTACAGCAACTCTGAAGCTGTCTTATTAACACAGTGTATCATGTGTATTTGAAACATTTGAATAGGAATAGGCTAATGACTCCTGTAGGCTTCAAGTCTTTATGCTAAGCTAACACGAAATGCTACCCATAGGAACCGAACCAGCGGCTGTACAGAGGTGAAAATGGTATCGAACATCTGGTCTCAGTCTGGGTAAGTCGGGAAAAGGGGATTTTGCCCAAAACATTGGAGCTTTCCTTCGATCAAAAACTCAAAAATCTAATAATCTGAGACATTTTCCATCTCTCAGTTTTGCTGATACAGCAAAATTCAGCCTATTCCCATTCATCTGATATTCTAAACACTCTGCGCCTGAAATCAAATACTGTGGACGTACTCAGTATGTTCGCTATTGTTGAATGTACGCATAAATACCACATAGCTTTTCCGACATACTGACTGGCATCATTACCTGTATCACTTCCTGTAAGACCTTTGTCGGTATCCATGGTAACCTGTGACAACTTCTACCAGCATCTGAACTGATAGTAGGCGTAAACATGACGTACCGCTCAAGTTTCTGGTTTTTCTTCACTTCTGTGGGAGGACTGAGGCTCATTAGCGGGTTCGTCACCAGTTAATCCTTAAATTACTGGAAAATGTGTGTAATTTCATGATTACTTTGTACTAATAAAAGAGCAATATAGAAAACTTTTCTAAAATAGTACTTCAGAAGGGGTTTTATTGCCATATGATAAACATGCTGGTACTATACAGAAGTATTTTTGATAAAATCCTACTCGTTTGGTTTTCATGTTTCACTCTTTATCTGTTTCATGATATCTCTTTTCCCTTGCCTTCCTCTCCCTCCTCCTCTCTTCTTCCTTCAGTTTTCTCTCATTTTTCGTAATGTGCCTATTTTCCTTTTTTCTGTTTTGTTTTCACACTTTGGTTTTATTTCTATCCCCCCATCAATCGTCTCTTCTTCCATTTCTCCTATCTCTCCCTGTTTCGCTCTTTTGCTCCCTCTTATTATTTTCCGTTTCCTTTTTCCCAAGGTTTGTTTCCTCCTCTTTTGAATGATCTTTTTTTTTTTTTTTTTTTTTTTTTTTTTGCTTTTAGCGGTCCTCCCTTCAAACCTCTTGAAACCTTCTCCCTTCACATTCTCTCCTCTCACCAATCCGCTCATCCATCTTCTTACTGCTTTTTCCTTCCTGGATGTCTCCTACCATTTCATTTTCACTCTATCTTTCTTTCATATATACATCTCTCCTGTCTTCACTCTCTTCCTTTTCATATTTCTCTTTCTGTCTCTCTTTCCCTCTCCCTCCTTTTCTTTTTTTTCCAGTAATTCTGTTTCTACTTTCATCTGCCTCAACCTCCCCTACAATCTTATCTTCCTAGCTTTTCTCTTTTTTCCCATTCATTTTCAACAGATGGTGATATCCGATGCTGGGTTTCAGTAACCGTCATCTAATGTTTTTTTTTTTTAAATCTCATTTTATTTATCCTTCTTTCCTCTCACCACAGTTCTTTTCTTTTTATTTCCTTTTACTCTCTTTGTTTTCTATTCCCACTTTTCTACTCTAAGTTTATTCATAGTGCAGATGTAAATGATTTTTTTTTAAATGACAGCCATTGTGATGACAGAAAAAAACTATATTATGAGGGTAAGTTCTGCTTATGAGACAAATGGATTCATTCAAAAGAAGGAAAAGGGCAAAACAAGCAAAAAAAAAATAATTAATAAATAAAAACAAATGAACGTGACAAACCTGAACTGCATAACAAGAAGCAGAACAGATGTGTAGTCATGAAAAGATGTAGTGAAATAGCCTTTATTTCATGCCAAATGTATGTAATTTGTGATATTGTTTACTTCTGCCTGTTTCCTCTCTGCTGTTACCAGATGTCATTAAAGTAGAAGGTGGTCTTCACTTTTCCCTCTAATTTATATGATGAGTCTGTGCAAAACACTTGCAAAGTTATTTCAAGTGTAAATAATTGATGAATATTTTTTACTAATTTATTCTCTCGTGCTCCTTTCCCACCTAAAGAGCTGCAGGCTGTTTCTAGCACCCAGCAATAGCTGCAGCCCTAACTGGCTTGCAGTTCTAGAAGCCCCGCCCCCTTCAGTTGCCCCAGAGGCAACATGATTGGTCAGTTCCAGGAAAGTCTGCTTTCTCATTAACAGCCTGCAACACTTTGGCAACAATTTTTTTTTTCCTGGATACAACTTCAACTGAAGAACAAATGGTACAATTTGCACTTTTCCCCCCTTTCTTTTTCTGTGAAAAACGAACATCCAAGAGTGTAAAACACATGAAAAACAGAGATTCCATTTCCAAAGATCACAAACATCACAAGTCACAAGTCTATGTCTTTGTATTTCCTCTGCTCCTGCTTCCCCCTCCACACACACACACACTCCAATTTTGACGATTTTCCGTGTTTAAACTTCAGATGAGCGATCACACACTCCTCTATGCTTTCCTCAACCTTACAAAACCATTTCAATCTCCCCATTGGAAGAGCTCAAAAATGCACGGCGGTACGTCTGAAAACAAAGCTGTTTTTTTCCCCTCCGTTCCTGAAAAGCGGACAGGGAGACATGATTTCACCCGCCAGCGACAGCTTATTTATTTCTGCTGTTCTCCACCAAAAAAAAAATTGTTACATGGTGAATTACAGAAAATAGGAGACATAAAACACAAGCTCTTAGAAATACAGACTACCTGTGTGAGCTGTTGCTCTCCATGTGCCTATAAACTATTTAGCCTTTACTAAATTTTCCTCATGTCCCTCCTACAGCACAGCCAATCTCTATTTTTCAACTCATCCGCCCAAATCAAATTCAATCCCGCCTCCCTCTGCATTCGTCCATCTTCTACTTCCCACTGTTTTGTGCATTTATCCCACTCAATTCTGATTTAATTCGCTCTCTGTTGACCAAATAAAGTTCCCTGCAGTGCATGTCTTCATAAAGCATGCACCTCTGCTAATCATGTCTATTATGCATTTAGCTGTATACAATTTTCTTGACTTATTTCCCTAATTACACGCTCTGCTCTTCCATCTAACCTGCACCAAACCTGCAGCATGCGGTCTCTTTCCTCGCTCTCTCTCTCTCTACGCACCACAGACCTTAACTGGTTTTACCCTCCACAAACTAATTGAGTCTCCTGCCCTCTTGCTCTCTCTCACACACACTCACACACTCATACACACACACACACACACACACTCATGCACACACATAAACGCACAAACCTCACCACTTTCTTGCTGTTCCCGAACTAATTTGGTTTCCCTCTTACAAACTCACTCACATTCACTCTTAATGACCTCTAAATTCAATATCGCACTTAGACACTCTCTCTCTCTCTCTCCCTTCCTCCGTCTCTCGCTCTCTACCTGCTCATTTTATATCCCCCCAAAATTTCAGCCCTCGTCTTTCTCTCTCTCTTTTACTCTGCCTCATCATCCTCAAACTAATTCAACTTCCCTCCCATACAATTTTCTTTCTCTCTTTAAATTTTTGTTTCCTCCAAAATCTAAATATATTGATATAACTTGCTCACCTCTTTGTCACTTCTAAAATGTATCTGAATTCTGCCTACCTTTACCCTCTTTCTTCTTCTCTTCCTCAAATAACGTCGCTCTATCTAATCTTTCCATAACTAATTTAATCTCTACTCCTGTCCTTTCTCTCTCTGTATTTCTGTCTTATCATTTCCAAATCATCTTTGTTTTTCCTCCCTCTCTGTGAGAGTCTGTTATTCCCAACATAAAAGGAATTTTTTTTCTATTGCACAACATAACTCTGCCTAACAAGGTATTTTTTTTTTTATTGTGGTTACGGGTATGACAGTGATGCAGTTTTCAATAAAGTCAATTATTCTCATTATTTTCTGCCTGGTTACCAGAGGAGTTGGCATGGCAACGTGAACGCTTTGACCAATCATGCTGCTTGGATGAAAAGATAATTCTATAATAAGCTGTTGTGTAATTCTTCACATACACTGGTATTTGTATCTCTTCATCAACTCTAATACCCGAGCTGAATCAATCAAGGCAAATTAATACAGTCTATATCGTGTATTAAATATATTGGTATTAAGTTATGTAGGGATAATAAGAAGACAGTATTTTTTACCTAAAGCAGTTTTCACACAGATTTACAGAAAATAAGGGGCATGAAATATGGATAAAAATGGTATTAATAAACACAAGTACAAGATAAAGTGAGAGCTTCACACTCCAAGAAATGAAAGTGGATTTCTCCTCCTTTATTTTGATCAGAGAAATCAAAGGTGCCGACAGACACCTCGATTTCTTCGCCGGAGCAATATGGTTGAATATCTTGAATTTCTGATTATCTGCACTTGAAGTGGCTGAAGTGACTAAAACTTGGTGAGTCAAAAGTTGTTATAGTGTTGCCTCGCGTGATTCATTAACTCATTTCCACAGTTTAAATGGTTCAGTTCGAAAGCCTGTAAGGCAAGACGTCACATCACCACCAAAGAAGTCAAGATGTCTGTCGGCCATCTTTGATTTCATTATAACGGAGATTTGGGATATACTTGTTTTTAATTACACGTGGAAGTTTTTTCTCTGCATAAGAGATGCAGTGCGTCTCAGAGCAGTGAAATCAGACAAGTTAATGATTATTGGTTTTCGTTATTGACCTCTCTGACATTTGGATGAGGATTCTCTATGGAGCAGCACAGGACCCTTCGGTGACAGCATCCGCTCGAATCAAAGATTACCAAAGGTCCTTTACCAAGGCGAGAGAAAGTGTAGCTGGAGAGAAGATGGCTGAGGAACGATGAGAGAGTTAAGATGTGGATTGTGCAAAGCTAGGCTGCAGCCCTAATATTTTGCACAGTCAGTGTATTTATGCACTTTGAAGAAAACTTTTCAGACAGCGCAGGGCCTGAAAGCCATAAATACCAGAAGAAGATGCTCCACACAGTGAGTGTGGGTACGACATTGATGCATAATTCTTTGTATCTTTTGTTATTTTTACCCTGCATCCCTCCCATACCTGCTTCAGCCTCTCCAACTTATCTTCCCACAGCTAATTTAGTCGCCTCTTCCTCTGTATTCATCACCTACCTCCGTCTTTCATCCCTTCACCAAACTAATTCAGCCTCCCTACCTTTCCCCCCCTCCCTCTCTCTCTCCCTCTTTCTCTCTGTTTGTCAGTATGTTCTCTATTTCCTTCCTTTACCCAAACTAATTTAGTCTCCAGCGCTCTTTCTCGCTACAGTCCCTCCTCTATTTCTGTCCTCCACAGGAAGCTGCTTTTATTAAATTTACCAATATAACACACATCCCATCCTCGCTTTAAAAGGTGGTATCGCCTCCTGCATTTCCTCCCTCCCTCTCTCTCTCTCTCTCTCTCTCTCTCTCTCTCTGCCAATGCTGCTCCCTGTTCCTCCTTTTCCCTTCTCTCTCTCCGCCTTGCAAACCTTAACCTCAAAAAACTTGCATGTCTACACAATCCATCATCTTTCTTACCTACCACAAGCTAATTTGCTCCCTTGTTTCCCTTCCCTATATCTGTCGGATTAAATTTCTCGGTATAACATGCGTATCTTTTTATCGCTTCGCAAAACTAACCTCACCTCTCCCTACTGCGTTTCTTCCCTCTCTGTTTCTCGGCTTCCCTCTGCATTGAAAAAAAACAAACAAACAAACAAAAAAAAATACAGATTGCTTCACCACCACCGAGAGATTTTCAATTCTGCCTCTCTGCCTCCTCTCTCTCCACCACTTCCCGTCTTATCTTCCCACAAACTAATTTAGTCTGCATCCATCTCGCTCGCTCTCTGCCTCTCTCATGTCGTCTTTGCATCCCTATTCTCCAAGGCTTATCCCTCTTGCCGTAACCTGCATAATACGCATCTCTCTTTATCACTTGTGCTGTTCCGTCTTTTGTGAAATAATATAAACCTCAATGTCTCTTGTCTCCCGTTATCCCCATCATTCAGGTTCCTCGTCCACCGGGAACTTCTCTCTTCTCTTCCTCTTCCTTTTTTTTTTCCTTGTTGTTGTCAATGTAAAGCCTGTTTGTTGCATGTTTCTGTCAGCGCTGCAAGCTTAGCGTGTTTTTCCACGGCACATGAGCGCTGGAGGTTAAAACTATTTGCATTTTTATTCAGAAAACAGCGGCAGGCTTTAACCAAGTTTAACACGCTAACAGCAGGAGGTGCGACCGGCACTTCCCCTCATAGATTTGATAAGCGTTAACGTAAAAGGGAGTCGCTCGATGAATACCATTTCCTTATTCTAGGAGCAGATACTGACCGCAAGGGCGTAACTTTGGGTTGAACATTTGCGGGGGGGGGGATCTCCATCCGGGACATGCCCCACCAGGAGAATTTTTATGCAAATAGGCTGTTAAATGGCTGTTTGGCATTCATTTTAAGGGGAAGAGACCAAAACATCATGCCCTACATATCCCAACTGAATAGCATAAAATAATTCACTTTGTACAACAGCACCGAATTTGTAAAATATCAATTTGTTGTTCCTGTATTAGTAAAACAGATATTTATCACTTCCTGAACATCTTCAGCCATTTAACTGTGCTTAATCTGTACTTAAAATTATTGCACTCTTCTTTGCTGGCTAATTACATTGAATTGAGAAAACCAACCACTTCATCATGTTTTATGACAGTTCCTATTTTTCATTCATTATTATGATATGATATTCTGGGGGGTTGTTCTGGCTGTTTTTGATTATTGGGGGGGTTACAACCTCCCCATCCCCCCTGGAATGTATGCCTATCCCTGGTAGCATCCTTTTGTTAGTCTTTTTTTTATCTTTTTATTATTTCAATAATTAACTACTTTCACAATCATGGATTAAAGCCTAATCTGAGACAAACTGGATGTCCAAATAAGTGAGGATGGGACTCTCTTCTCTGTTTCAGCACCAATTCCTGATTTAGGCTGATAAGACGGGTGTATTTTTACATCCAAATTTTGCCTAGAGCGGTCTTAAGAAACACAGGAATAAAGTTTGCAAACTGCACTTTACTCAGAGTCTGTTGAGAGCCATGATAGTCCAGGACTAGTCGGATATTTCCCTTGCTGGGTGGAAAACGGCAGTTTCCAGGCCGGGATCAAATCCCCGGCTTGGCCTGTGTCTGTGGGAGCGATCCATAGAGTTTGAGGGAAAAGAGATTCAAAGCCACGCGGAGTTTAATATGAGGGAGAGGAAGAGGGAAAGTCGGATGGAGGATACTCGGGTTGGAGGATGTCTGGAGATTTCTCTGTGTTGCAGAATCAATTCGCTCCCTGTTTGTTTGCTCTCCCCTTCCTCCTCCTCCTCCTCCTCCTCTTCCTCCCTCTAGCCCGGGGCGTCGACAAGACACCGCAACACCCAACGCCTACGCAGGAAGAGCAGGAAGAGCGCGGCGCCGAGTACCCAAAAGCTATCCGCATCCCTCTCCACCCCTCACCTCTCCCTCACCCCCACTCCCTCCCTCTCCCTTATTGCTTTCAGATATCTCTCGCCCCGATTTCATCCCTCTCTCTCCCCCTCTTCTGCTGTCACATCCGTCTTTCCCCTCCGCTTTCGATTTCTCGTGATCACTCTCTCTTTCATTCCTCTCTTTCTTCTTCCTGCTCTGCTACACTCTCTCTCTTTGTCTTCCTGAACTGATCTCTCGCTCCGTCTTTCCCCCCTAATTATTCAGTCTTTCATTTTTTTCTCTCGCTCTCTTGTTCGGCCAAACACAGCTTCAAGTTCCCTCTCTCCTCTTTCTTCTCTTCTTTCTCTCAAAGTTTCTCGAACTTTCCTGCATCTTTACCAACTCCCGGCTTCATATCTCCTTCTCTCTCTCCATCTCTTTCTCCATCTCTATCTCTAAATCTCTATATCATTCCATCTCTCTCTCTCTCTCTCTCTCTCTCTCTCTCTCTGTGTGTGAGAGTTTGGGAAACACTCGCTGCCTCCATCTCTTTCCTGAAACCAAAGTGTTGCTTCAACCCCCAGCTCTCTTTTGACTCAAAATGAAAGGCAGCATGAAATATACCCCGAAAACACACACACACACACACACACACACACACACACACACACACACACACACACACATTTGCAGGGTCTATCCTCTCCAACATCAAGTCAGCATCTTGAAGACTGAAGCAGTGCTGCAGCCCCCCGAAAAAAGAAAGAAGGGAGCAAGGAGGCAAATGAGTTTGAGGAATTGGGAAAGGTAAGATCAAAGTATGTGTGTGTGTGTGTGTGTGTGTGTGTGTGAGAGAGAGAGAAAGAGAGGGAGAGGGAGAGAGAGAGTAAAGAGCTGAGCAGCAGCCCTGTCCCAGGAGGCAGAGTGTGTGTTTTCATGCTGTTGTGCTCAACACGACTGATGTCAGAGACGCTAAAGACAGAAAACAGAGCGGATCAAACAGAAGCCGACATGGGACACGAACACAAGAGACGCACACAGCCAGCCTGAAAGTTAAAGACAAAAACACCACACACACACACACACACACACACACACACACACACACTCCATCCTGTCATCCCCCCTTCAGATACAAGTACACAGTTACACAGATACAGTTTGGCCATTCAGTGAAATAAACACCACCAAACACAAATCTGCCACATTTTCAGAAAAAGTTCTTTCCTCATCTACTGTAACTCACTTCAGTTTGACGGTAAAACTATGATAAATGCTCTCAGTTCCCATTCCCAAAGTTAATGTCAGCTTAAAAACACAGGCTAACTCAAGCAGAAATACTTTTATTTTGCTATTATGAGTACAATTAAAAGTTGTGGTGTAAACAGTTACGGAAGTAAAAGTAGAGAGTAGCTTATTTAAAACTTAATCTGACGAGGAGTTACCTTTAGACAGTAACTCTTAAATAAGAGAGCAGTGTGTACATGTGCTGTTTTCAAGTAATTCTAAAGGACGAGAACAAAGAGTTCAAACCAGATTGTTTTAATCGAAACATTTGGAAATTTACAGCACAAACAAAGTAAAGCCAGATTTCTTTTCCTTCTTGCTGACTGATCATTCACTGTGATTGGCTCCGCAATTTGTCAGTTAACTTTGCTTGTGAAAATAGCTACTCAGCAGCTGCAGCCCTAAAAATCAATTCTCTGTAATGCATGTGATTTAAAATTTTGCTGAGCACAAATCCAGGGTTCCCACACATTTCAAAATTTCAAAAATATTCCATGACTTTTCGAGGACCCATTATAAAATTTCCATGACCATTCACAACCTATAAGTACATGAACAGAAGTGAAATTGAAGGAGCATAACGTAGTCACACATCGACGTGTTATGTTACGCCAACAGCTGCAGAAAGTCGAACTTGCACATCAAAAATCTTAACATGGAAGATTTTCCATGGAAGATTACTGTAATTCATTTCATTACAGACAAAAAATTAAATAACATGACTATTACAAAGTTTTTGATCATTTTACTTAATTTCATGACTTTTCCAGTCCTGGAAAATGAGATTTGAAAATTCCATGACTTTTCCAGGTTTTCCATGACCTTGGGAAACCTGCAATTCTTCAGCAAAAATGTGCTTAAGTAGAAGTAAAATTACGGACTTTAAAAATTACTGAAAAAAGGCACAGTACACCAAAAAAGTAATAGTAAAAATAAAATAGTAATACACACACACACACACACACTGTAAATATATGATAATCCTAGGCTAAGAATC
>OMKZ01054361.1:0-12526 GCA_900302535.1 Neoniphon sammara
CACACACACACACACACACACACACACACACACACATACACACACACACATACACACACACAAATAGTGATAGGATATAACCAAGCAAAATAGAAAACAAACAGGGGCTAAATAAACACATTCAACAGCTGCAACATGTTTAGAAGAATGTATGAAAACTATGAGCAAAGTATGGCAATATAATCTTATTTTGGTGTGCAGAGTAACAGCAGCAGAACTACTGAGCCAAGAAAGAATTCATTTGCAGCATGCATGATGTGAAAATACACCAAAAACATGAAATGTATGCAGTGCGAAAACAACTCCATACACAGGTGCAAGAGAGAAACACACAGCCAAACTGAAAGATGCACAGTGAAATTGTGTGTGGGAAGTCTGTGGGGAAAACTATAATCCAATGCCTATGATATTCTGCCCAAAAAATAGAGCATAACAGAATATAACTTCAGAGCAGCTCAGCCAAACAACAACTTCCAGCTCTGATGCACAAATAGAAAACATGCTTAAGGAAAATTCCACACTAAAAGACATTAATGCTGTTTAAAAACTGGAGATTTACATTGTGTTTCTGGTGCCATTTCGTTGTATTTTTGTTTTTCTGCGGCTAGCTGGCCAAAAATGTGAACCCACCGACGTCACTCTGAGATATTCTCAGCACAGCTACTACGCTGTTTAATCTAAAACAGAAATGTTAGCTGATTGCAGTGTCAACCACTAAAACAAAAGAGTGCAAAACACAAACACACAGGGAGAAATCCAGCATACAAGAGGGAGAGCTCACTTCTTCCTCCCATTAAGCTCCACTGTAGCTGCAGCTGCAGCTGCTCTCTGTGTGCATCAAGTCTGAAAACTGAATTACAGCCTAAAACAAAAAAACTGCACCAGAAACGCAATTTTTATGTCTTTGAACAGTGTAAATGCATTTTAGGGTGGAATGCTCCTTTAAGAACATGCAGCACTTTGGATTTGGACTGTGTTTTGAATCTGTCCTGGTCTTGGTCTCTCTGCATATTAAGCGAGTACCTTGGCTGCAATCCGTGAGTGGAAGTCGTCATTTTGCATCGTTTTGTGCACCATAAATTAGCATCGCCACCATTTGCTTTGCAGTCCACAATTGTTCGGAAAAATATGAATGATCTTTGCTTAATTAAAAAGCCAAAAATAAGAGGATATCCACGCGCAGAAACCTTTTCTGTGATCTTTGAGTTTACACAGCTAGCTAACACGCATTGATTAGGCAGATTTAAGGGGCAAAAATAAACAATTAAATAAAATTAAGAATCGACCTATCAGCCTCAACAATGGATGCTTCATTTTCTCCAAGCATCACTTGAGTGCCTGGAATCGATCAGAAATCCGATTGGCAAATTGGAAATCCTTTTGGAAAACATGGAAGCGTGAAGATCTTTGACATTGGTGGAGGAAAACAGACGAACAGACTTGTTGATTATGCTGCTCACAGCTTGAGTGTGTCGTTTGTTTCATACACATCCACACTAACATTCCCTTTCTTACCTCCATCCCGCTTCTTACTGTCTCTCACTCACACACACACACACACACACACACACATTTTATCTGACAGAGTTTGGGGTTTCTGTTGAGTGTCTTGTTCAAGGGCACATCCCCTGCCTGCCGCTGAGGGAGAGGGGCGTGTTTCATCCTCTCACTTGCGAACAAAAAAGGGGGCGGGTGGAGGAAAACAGAGACAGATCCAGTGGTCTGGATCGTTATACATAAGGAGAACACGTGCCTGCTTTGTAGATGGTGCACCACACACACACACACACACACACACATACACACACACACACAGTAATTACTATGTTAATGAATCCCGGCTGCACCCCCACAGAGAGTGTGTGCCATTTTCTATACATCCAGATTTAGCAGCCTGCATCCAAAACAGACTTGTGACCAGGACAGGACACACATTTGTTTGTTTACTTGTTTATTTGTTATTTATTTAGAGAAGTAGGAGTGTCTTCATGTAGTTCATGTTTGGGCTGTTGTTCATTTCAGTTGTGCATTTGGATTTATATATGTGTGCATGTATGCTGGCATGCATATGAATGTGCGGGTGTGTGTGTGTGTGTGTGTGTGTGTGTGTGTGTGTGTGTGCGGGGTTTGATATGAGAGGCCCCCTGCAGCTTTTCCCTCCTATCTCCCGCTGCTGTCTCACACACCGCTGACGACGAGGCGTGACACACACTGTGCCATTCGGCGGACGCTTTAATCCTTGGCGGCTTGCACTGATCATACACACTTTCTTTACGGGGGTTACTGTAAGGTGACTTTACAAATCCTGGGCAAAAAAAAAAAACGGAGACACGTTCACCTGTGTCCCTGTCACAGCGCTGTCTCTGTCTGTCGAGAAAATACTCGCAGGCTGCTCTCAGACGGCGCAGCGGATTTGCTGGTTGGCACTCACTGTCAGCGAGAGCCAGACTGATGTTTGTTGGACGAAATTAGCCAGACTACGGAGAGCAGCCAGTGACAAGAAACCCTGTGATGAGGAGGATGAAAAAGTTGAAATCAGTTCAACTTTTCCAACAGGAATCTGTGACTGTATAATTTTGAATTTGTCCTCCCAAATTAGCATCGCACTCTGTGTACACTGTATAATACTGTACAGGTTTGTTTAACCGGTTATGGAGACTTCCTCGTCTCACAGATATCGCCTGTTTACCACCTTGTGAAGAAGGCAGAGCAGTTTGTGAATATCTGTTGCTCGTCTGAAAGCACTTTAAGTCTGGGAGAAACCAAACCAGGGTCTCTAACACAAGTGTGAAGACCCTGCTGACCTTCTCTACTCGTTTCAGACAAAACTAAAGAGGCTGACAAGTCAACAAGAAGCCTGAGACGGGCTGTGAGTACAACCTCAGATGTCATAACTAACACTGCCAAACAATGTCTACAGTGAAGTCACACAACTCGCCCAGCAAGACACCTGAAAAATTTTGAAAATACTTCAGCAAACAAAATCTGTTGCATATGACGATGTAATCACAAGATTTCAAAAAGTGACTGACAGCCAGCGCATTTTTTTGTTTTGTTTTGTTTTTAGAGAATTAAAGTCCCCAGATCTCAAGTCATAACCAGTGTAGAAAACTTTCACAGATATGACTCTGATACATCATCAGGACCTCTAATCTTGCACAATACAACATGATGCACAACACAATAATGGAGGCTGACGATTAAATATGGCTCATTCTGCCTCAAAGTCACTGTAAACTCGGCTCTCATTGGCCACTGGTGGCCTGAGATCCTCAGACACCACAGGACCCTGCAGATTTAAAACTGTAAACATCAAACAGCCCAGACCAGTCCATCGGGATGTTTAACTTTCAGTAAATTCAGCTGCTGCTGTGCTCAGTGGGAATGAAAACTGCAGACTTTTAGGTCACAATGGCACGATTAAAAACCAGTATTCCTAGTCAAAATAAAGCACACACACACACACACACACACACACACACACACACACACAAAATGCACAAGTGTGGTTGCCACTATTGGCAGTCCAGCAAAAATTCTGTCTGTTAATTATGCGTGGTGAGACTCACACAGATGGAGTTAGAGAAAGCTGGATCTTGGGGTGCATACACACACACACACACACACATACACTCACACACACACATACACATAAACACACACATGCACAAGCACCACTCCAATCTAGGGGATTTGGATCCCTCTGAAAAGTGGGATTTAGATGTGTTTACACACTTCTGCTCTCTCTCTCTCTCTCTGTCTTTCTGTCTCTTTCTCTCCAGATCACTCTGTTTTTTTCTAAATCGCTCTTTTACCAAAGAATTATTATCACATGTAAATTCTTCTGTCAGAGTCCTACATCTTCCCTGTTGTCTGTATTACCTTTTTTTCTCCCCCCTCTCCCTCCTTTCCTCCTGTTGCTGTCCTCTGAAGGATTTAAGTCTGATTCAGTTGTCAGCGGTGCACCAGGGAGTTTTAAATCTCCCATTGCTGAAAACCACCTACTGTTTCTTCCATGTGGGGACTGACATGGTCATTAAGCAGCTTTTGGAGAGCCAGGCAGGCTCATAAACCTAAATGTCTTTTTCAAACGCGTGGTGGAGCATTGCAGATGCACTGGCATGGAGCTCAGTTTATTGATTGAATGAAAAGAACTGATGCCAAATTATTTTTCTTTTGTTTTCTTATTTTTTGTAAAGTGGATTTTCAGTTGCAATAAAAATCCCTTCACACCATGCCTGGCAGTTTTGGCATCAAGGATGGCCAGGATTTGTTCTTGTGCCACGCATCTACTCACATCAGGTCAAAGGGCACACATCGCAATCTGTTCTCTGCTAACTTCATCACTGTTGTTGGTGGCGGTGCACTCATATATAATGACCCTGCCAAAAACACCTGGCTGCTCGGGCGAAACAGCTGTATATCCTTCTTCTTCTACAGGTTTCCAAAATGCAGAGCTTGAAGGATTTCATTTTTTAATTGCAACGGAGAAAGGCCTATGGCTGCAACGATTTCCAAACTTCTCTCCAGATAATCAAAATAATTAGTTTAGAGTATTGACAGTAGCTGCATTATTATGCACATTAAAACATAACCAAGTATTTAATTGAATCCGGTCTCATTAGTTACTTCAGGCAAACAAACTACAGGCAACCAGCAACATCATGACATCACAATTGTACTACAAAGTTAGCAGCAACTGTGCTAGTTGTCATTGTGTGAATCATTGTCTTCCTCAATAAAACTGTCACTGTGCATCATAAAACACGGACAGCAGAATGGTGAATAGGCTTTCAATACCTGCAGAAAATAGCAACCTAAATGTTAACATGCACCTACCAGCCACAAACAAAACCTCTACGAAATACCTAAATATTTACAAGACGACAGCGATGGTTATCTATCCAGATAGTGTGGTTAGCTAACAAGCTGGCATTATCTAAACAGTAAAATAATAAGTTGTATTACTGACCAGCTGGCAACATTAGCAAAGCAACCAGGTTAAGATGGAACTACTAGCCAGTAAGCTGGCTTCTGCTTACTTATATGTTAGCGTGAGTGCAAGGTAGATGCATTCAACAATAACGTGTTAGCTAGCTGAGGTAGCTAACAAGTGACAAGCAGATCCACAAACAAATCTATACAGAATCAAGTGTAAATACGATCAATTCTTAGTCACAGAAATTAACTGTGTCTTTTGGTTTCTGTTGAGACGGACAAGTTGCAAGTTAAAAAGCTCTGTTGTCCAAAAGCTCGGGACCTCCAACATGGCCGCCAGAGGGTACATTACATCACCTGGAAGTCCTCAACAAAAATATTCTTACTCAGAGGTTGATGTTTGAGGGTCAGTACGTCCATGCTTCATGTGTCCATCTCCCACATGAATCACATCCCCCTTTTATAACATTTTCCACCCCGATGTTGAAGTAACAAATAACTCAAACTGTCTCTTCAGCTTTTGTTTCTCTCCTGTTCGTTCTAGGTGTGCAGGAACATTTTCTTTCACCTGTGGTCAGGGTGACTCTGACCCTCGGTAACATTGCTGATCTCAGATTTTAACTGCATGTGTGTGTAAATACAGATGCTGAGCCACATGACAGAGTGGAACAGCGGATAGATCGGCCGGACAGAAAGCAGATAGCCAATGCAGGCGGTGTTGAACCGTATTGGTTTTTCCACAGCGGACAAGAAGGCAGAGCGAGGCTTTTAGAAAGAGTCACGTTCGCCGCCCATGGAGGAACTGATCCCGTTTGTGCTGATTGGAGGGAAGTGTTAAAAGGCCTGTTGCCGCTCACTCCGTGGCTGACATTAACATTAAAGGTTAGGGACATCAGAAAGTCTGCAAACATTAAAGTCAGAGCCGGCGTGTCAGATTTACGTGAACGGCTTAGCATTTGATGTTAACCAAGGACAGGGAACAAGTATTTTGCTCTGGAAGTCTCCTACGAACATGAGTCACTGCAGAAAAAAAAAATGAAAAAGCTAGAAGCAAAAAGCAATGACCTATTTATCAAAGATGAGAAATGACCGCAGAAGTAGTGGCATGACACAGTAACTAATATCACTCTCTGTAACACGCATTTCACCTCTTCTTCTCTCACTTCTCCTTATTTTTATTTATTTTTTTTTAGCTTGCATCTCCTTCAATTTATTTCCCTCCCTCTCTGTTTCTCGCCTGCGGTCATGAGGGGGAAACTAGTTATTCTTGTAAATTAATGATCTCAGCGTGAATCTCCGCTCCTCTGCTGTCGTCGTGTTGATAATTCTGACAAAAAGCATATGAACAACCAAGCCAGCAGATCATACAGGGAATAGATTATCGAGTACAGGAGTAGGATATAGTTGTGTGTGCGTGTCTAGTTTGATTCTGCTGCAGTAAATGATGCTATAACAGCGCCGACACACACACACACACACAAAAACACTTCACGTATGATCTCATTTCTCACTTTCCTTGTGGCACTTAAGACTGCTTTTTCACTACCAACACTTTCTCTCTCTCTCTCTCTCTCTCTCTCTCTCTCTCTCTCTCTATCACTCACTCACTCACTCACACTCACAGTTTTATCTTGTTGATGACAGATGCCATGTGATGCACTCTCTTCTTCATCACTTTCCCCACGGCACTTGAGACTCTTTTCATGTGTCATTTCTCACACACACACGTATGCACACACACGCACACACACGCACACACACGCACGCACACACACACACACACACACACACACACACATGCACAAACACACACCACATACAAAAACATGTACTTTTCTTTGTGTTTCCACTACTATGAGCACGCACAATAGTAGAGGGAACAGCGCGTGTTACAGTTATATGTGTGTGTGTGTGTGTGTGTGTGTATTTGTGAAATGACTGTGCTTACAAAAAACTTTAACCAGCGGGCTGAATTGCTGACCTGAATATGAATATAATAAAAGTATTCGCAGCAGCCAATCACGTGCTTGTATTCCTGTATGTCCCGCCTCTCGCTGCAGCATCACTGGTGCAGCTGCTATCAATCACTTGGCTCAGATTTGTTGCTGTTTTAATACAGATGGAGGTTTTACAGGAGGGACATTAGAAAAGCAGAGAGCTATTATCAAAATTATAATCGATCAACTTTCTGTTGAGAGATTAATTGATTAACTAAAAATTCAATAGTCTTTAAATTGTCCAAATTTTTAAAAAAAGCATCAAAATGTAATTAAAAGTTTTATTTTTTTCACAGTGTTGCTCATGGATTCTTAATGAAAGTAAGAATCTGCAGCCCACTTATTCCTACGCAAGGTCACGGTGGGGTTGGAGTCTATCCCAGCATGCATTGCACAGACAGGCCCGTCAGTCCATCACAGCGCTAACGTGCATTGACAGACAAACACCCTCACACTCTCACTCGTACCTGTGGGCAGTTCAGCGTCTCCAGTTCAGCTGACCAGCCTGTCTGTGGGAGCAGCAGCAGAGATTTGTTTGGATTAAACAGAAGAAGAAGAAGAACCGGGCAGTTAGCACTGAGCAGGGACAGCCGCCATGACATGCCAACGACAAGAGAAACTCAAACTCCATCAACAGAAAATCCACATCCCGCCCACACTATTTGATTGACGGGGATCTCTGGAAACACCACACCAATGAGCGCTTAGCAGCAAAGATGAAGACAAAATAAAAACAGCATCTGATGCAAGTGTAAAAGTAGATAATGGTAGTGACACTCTTTAGATTAAGTCATATTTAAGCAAAGTCGGGAAGTAAGGCAAATTAAGCAAATGCAAAAGATTAAGCAAAAGATGTTAGTTTCCATATATTTTCTTGTGTTGCGTTACTTAAAGACTCCATTAACTGTCATTTTACTCCCTTGATTTTATGCATTTCCTGTTTTAATGGAACACAACATGGGGGGAATCACTTAAAAGTGTAAAGCAACTGGATCTCAGTAAGGGAGAGAAACAGTTTTATTTGGTGGGATTGTTCAAAAATTTGTGAGGCTTTTATCGGCTGAAATTATTATTTATACCGACTGGTGCAGCATGAGGTCACCATGCTTTCCAGAAAGTAAAAGTGATGGGAGTTCATTTCATCCTGATTTTAAATAAAAGTTGACCAAGCTTGACCTACATGCATATCCACTGCCACATTAATGCAGGACAGGGTTAATATACAGTAATATTACTCTCTCTATGGATCAATCTACACATCCTTCTCTCTCCATCGCAGCCATGTCAGCTTGTTCTCTTTGTCTCTCAGATCTGACAGCTTGTCTCCACACTCCTGCAGCGTTCAGACACACAGATAAGAGGGAGGCTCATCATCAATGTGGCGCTCCTTAATCTCACAGGGAGAGAGGAGATATTACATAATTCATTAAGCAGCGTTCCTGCCCTCTTATTCTCCGCTTAAAAGGTCCCGGTGCCAAAAGTTCGACTCTGTGATGGAGGAAATTAATATGTGCAGCCACGGCAAAACGCCCGAGACCGGGGCCCCTGTTAATTCCCTCAATTCTCATCTTATGTACACTGAGCTTTATATACACTGAGGCACACATCTAACCAAATACATACGCCTGTTTCATCGTGTGGTAATAGAAATCTTGCACCCTGAGAGAGGCAATGGTCAAGCAGAATGGTTCAATAGCAGGTCTTGTTTGTATGACTCTGTGTGTGTGTGTGTGTGTGTGTGTGTGTGTGTATGTGGGTCTGCATGGGACCGCAGGCGTTGTTTTTATTTCAGTTTTGATTTGTTCCATCTCATCATGGTGATTATAGATTTTAGGAGTCAAACGTGTTCCTGTATCTGTGTCATGCATCACACCTCAGGAAATCACTATCCTCCTTTTCTGTGGCGGTTTGTTTCCTCCACATGTAATCAGCTGCACCAGAGATAGAAAAGCAGACGCTGTTTGGATGCTGTTATATCAAAACAATCATATTAACGCTTCTGATGCAGCCTCGTCCGCTGAAATTTTGTGAAATGTGAGTGAATAAGCTGCTCTGTACATGAAAAGTGAAGGAATTACATTGAGGACACGACTAGACACTGACAGCAGTTTGACTTTGAAACAGTGGAGAAGAAAGAAAGGATGTGGAGCTCAGAATATATACCTTCAACTCTGATGACATGGGTTTAAATCCCAACTCATGCAAAAAGTTTTTTCCATTTTGAGTCAAGTTTTAATTATCAGCCCATAAAAATGACCAAAATGACCAAAACCTTATCCTAGCTTTAAAGAATTTAAAGAATTTCCCAGCTTGGGATCAATAAAGTACATCTATCTATCTAAATAAAATTGTTTTAGTTGCCTAACCTTAACTGAAGTTATTGCACTTGCATAAATCTAACCATATCTACAATTAAAACTACAGTACAGTATATTTTCGAAGTCAAAATTTGCATTCCTTTACTATCATGCAGCCTTTAAAACCAACACTTAAGCCATATCATGATATTATGATATCCAAAATTGAAAATACTTATTTGTCTGTAAATTAGCTGCAAAATTATCTTGCTAGCTTTCATCCCATCCCAAAATAGAGATTTGTATGTAGTGAATAGTGATCAAAGTGAAAATAGTGATTTGCTTTGATATCATAATGCAGAGGAGCATGAAACTGTATTTTAGACATTTTTTTGAACAAAATACTAGTATGCATAGATAAAGCATGCATGTTACATACAGTATAGGAAAGAGAGACGGGGAGAGGCAGGTAAGGAGTTGTGAGATGTGAAAAGGGAAAACTGGAAGAGAAAAGGTTTAAAAATACAAAAATAAAAATAGTGAGGTGAGGTAACAGCCAGTTATTTTTCCCAGGCGATCAGAGCAGTTAAGCAGAGAACAGCAGCTTGTTAAATGTGAAGAACGCTGCTGCTGAATGTGAGTACAAATAGGTGGATCTGTGCTGCACGCACACACACACACACACACACACACACACACACACACACACACACACACAGTCAACCTCTGAGCCGCTCCTGACTCCCCCAACTCTCCCCAGCAAGCGACAATGGCTGGTGAAGACGATGAAGATGAGGAGGAGGAGGATGACAGTGACAGTACAAAAAGAACTTTTTCCTCATAATCCTCTAATCTGGCACATGCTGAGAGGTCAGCGCCACTGGATTACACTGGATGATTTTACAACATGTGAAACATCTCACCAGCTAATCAGCTTAGACTGCAGAATACAGCACATGGATGACGGCGCGTGCGGGCGTGTGTGTGTGTGTGTGTGTGTGTGTGTGTGCAGTGATTAAGGTAGGAGCTCAGAGTTGTAAGTGTAAGTGTTAATATAAAGACTCACTCTTGACATTTCTCCTCCCCTCCTGCTTCAGCATAATTTTCTAATTTATTCCAGCAGCACATCCTGCTATTTCTCCTCTGTACGTCTGTCTCTGTCCTCTCTCGCTCACCTCCTTCCCCATCATGCATCTCTCTCTCTCACTCTCCTTGTGGGTGCCTTTCATGTGTGTGTTGGTATGCATGTGTGTGTGCGGTGATTAGTATTCAGTAGCTGTGCTGTGTGTACCTCTTTCTTAGCCCTGACAGTCGCAGATGTGATGAAACCTTCCCACTTTGATGCTGCGCTTCTTCCAATATGGCACCACTCCAGCCTACACACACACACACACACAAATGGCGAATTGATTTGGCGAGCACATGGATATGCTCTCAAATATGTCTGTCAAAATTTAACACACACACGCAAACAATTCCTCTATTTATATTATTAAGATGTTATAAGAGTGGAAGTAAAAGAATCTTTGTTGCTTTCTCCCAAATGACCCCAAAATGCATGCTGTGTGTGTGTGTGTGTGTGTGTGTGTGTGTGTGTGTGTGTGTGTGTGCGTGCGTGCGTGTGTCCGTCCCTGAGGCTGACATCCAGTGCTCCGGCTGCATCAGTGGACTTCATTAATGCTAATAGCCGGCGCTTCTCTGTCTCAGATAGTTTGTTCCATTGTTCATTAACTTCAGTTCATTTAACACGAGGCCGCCGCCGCCGCGCCCTCACGTCACCCAAATCCACCGCCACAAGGCAGAAGGGAAGGGAGATGCTTTTTAACTCCTTGTTTAGCCTGACCGTTCCTGGGATTTTCCCACAATGCAATTTTACAGATGGGAGCTTCCCTGTGCAACAACTGTCTTTAAAGGAAGGAATACATCAAGTTTTTTGGGACGGTGGCCTGTTGGTCGGCTTATGTTAAATGGCATTTTGAGAGCATTTTGCTTGCTTAATTTGATGTGTTTGTTATTGAAACAGGTTTGGGGATGGAGCTGAAAGTGATAGTTCACCCATTTTGAGAAACTTGATATTATTTCACTTACCCCCTAGCTGTTATGTAGGACAGTAGTGGTGCCATCTTCCTCAAACTGTTACCGGGTACCAGAAACTAGCTGGATGCTCCAGATGCTAACCGTTAGCCACCTGCTATTGAGATACTTCCCCCCTGGCTAGCATTCTTAAAAATAACTGCCTTAATCCACTGCAGTTGATAAATAAAGAAAGTTTGGGTTTGATGATGTATGTCAGAATTTTTGTAATCCGAAATGGCGGAAAAAAGTTGACAAAAATCGACGGTCAAATCAAAATAGACAAAAATCAACAGTAGAACTATTTTCTTGTGTGGCAGCTCTCTGTGCTGGTCAGTTATTTTTAAGAATGTTAGCCGGGGGGAAGTAGCATGTTAGCTAGCACGTCCAGCACAGAGAGCTGCCACACAAGAAAATAGTTCTACCGTTGATTTTTGTTTATTTTTTAATAGCGGTCAACTTTTTTACACCATTTCAGATTACAAAAATTCTGACACACGTCAACAAACCCAAATTTTGTTTATTTATCAACTGGAATAGATAAAGACAGTTATTTTAAGAATGTTAGCCAGGGTGGAAGTACATCTCAATAGCAGGTGGCTAACGGTTAGCGTCTGGAGCATCCAGCTAGTTTCCGGTACCCGGTAACAATTAGAGGAAGACGGCACCACCACTGTCCTACATAACAGCTAGGGGGTAAGTGAAATAATATCAAGTTTCTCAAAATGGGTGAACTATCCTTTTAATGCAGATCCATAAATCAATGGAAACTCAGTTACAGAGAGGCAGTTTTATTTGATGGAAAAGGTGTGATTATGCAAAAATGATGTTTTTACTGGTTGAAATGTTTGCTCACGGCTGGTTCAGCATGATGTCACCATTGAAGATACACTTTTGTATTGCTGTTTTTATAAAGATAATTGCTGTTTTCTGACTCTTTATCCCTCTGTGTGTGTGTGTGTGTGTGTGTGTGTTTGTTTCATTCTACTGTATGTAACAACAGAGCAGTACCATCTGAATAATGCAGGTTATGGTCAATTTGGACAAGGGCTTCCACACCCGCACAGCAACCCCAGCACAGTGGGACTCAACAAGTACACTCCCCTCAAAGCTGTGGGTAAGTTGTACACACACACACACACACACACACATACAAAACACATAAAGTGATGCTGACTCCAACTGACACAGTAACCTTTAAAGTAGGTTCAAGGTACTGGA
>OMKZ01054362.1:0-11274 GCA_900302535.1 Neoniphon sammara
TAATTTCAGGCTGCCATGATGGCTGAGGAGCTGAAGAAGGAGCAGGACACCAGCGCTCACCTGGAGAGGATGAAGAAGAACCTGGAGGTCACAGTCAAGGATCTGCAGCACCGTCTGGATGAGGCTGAGAACCTGGCTATGAAGGGTGGCAAGAAGCAGCTCCAGAAACTGGAGTCCAGGGTACGCGTTGTATATAAATGCTCACAATTTGTCAGGCTTCCAGTCTAAAAAAACAAACAAAAAAAACAAAAAAAAAACACTTTCATAGTGTGGCTTACATTCAACTTAAAGTTCTCTGTACTGAAATCCCACAGCGTTTTGATTCATTATTTATCTACACAATACAGGTGCGTGAGCTGGAAAGTGAAGTTGAGACTGAGCAGAGACGTGGAGCTGATGCTGTTAAAGGAGTTCGCAAATATGAGAGGAGAGTGAAGGAGCTCACCTACCAGGTACTTTTTGCCCTTCTAAAAATGTACCATTATCTAACCGTCATTTTATCGCTGCACTCCATAACTAATAATCCATCATCTCTATAGACTGAGGAGGACAAGAAGAATGTGACCAGACTTCAGGATCTGGTGGACAAGCTGCAACTTAAAGTCAAGGCCTACAAGAGACAGGCTGAGGAGGCTGTGCGTATTACTTAATCTTTGATATGAGGTTACTGCAAATTAATAATGATACAAAAATCGAATATGTTGAAACACTCAACAAATATTACCCTATACTCTTCACAGGAGGAGCAGGCCAACACTCACCTCTCCAGGTTCAGGAAGGCGCAGCATGAGCTGGAGGAAGCCCAGGAGCGTGCTGACATCGCTGAGTCTCAGGTCAACAAGCTGAGGGCCAAGAGCCGCGATGCTGGAAAGGTACATTTGTTGAATGTAGAACATTACACAAATTGAGTGTGATTTAATTTCACCCACGTAAATGCAGTCGCAAATTCTCACCAGAAAATTTGAGTTTTAGTTATAATAACATTTCCGTGGAGCAGAACTGCTGTAAAATAGCCGTTGGCTAACGCAATAACAGGAAAAGCCACAAGTTAGCAAACTGGCAAAATTCACAAAGAAGAAAGTGGTTAAAATGTAAACAAACAAACAAAAATTAATGAGTTAATTGTGTTCACTCAAGGCACTGACTCTTACAAGGTCAGCACGCTAGCTAGCTAACTAGCTTACGTCGGTTTGGGCAATAAATATGAGCTCAGCAGGTCAGCTATGCTAACTAGCTGATCAAGAATATTCTTAACAAACAGATTACAACTTTAAGACAGGAGTAACAGTGCTAAGCTTAATAATTTTAGCTACCACCTGTCTTACCCCTTGCCCTGAAGTTCAGTCTGATGAAAGCCTACCACATCCTTAATGCATTTTGAATTCAGCTCCCACATGGAGACCCCACACATTCAGGAGCTGCGTGCAGTAACACCACACAGCCAGAAAATCGCGGTTCTTCGGCTCCTCCTGAGTGTCATCTCAGCCAATAAAATTCTGCCTCTACAATTTGTTTGCATAATCAAAACTTTATTCTTTTGGCCTGGGGTAAATTAAGGTTCAGTTGAATGTCACATTTGATTTGTCATAGATTAACAAAAAAAAAATTATTACGGGAAGATACACAGTTATTAAGCTCACAATACTAACGTGAAACTTAAAGCAATGGCAAGTAGTGGTCTGAGAGGAAGTAAAGACTTTCTTTTTATTATGTAATGACAGCTGCTGGTGTTTGTTCACAAGTTGAGTCAATTATCTTGATATCCTTTCACTAGCATTGTAACTATTCAAACACTCTAATGCGGCTGCTTCTTGGCCAGACTGCCCAGTGCTCTGCATGCCCGCAGCGTGACACTCTGAATAAAATTATATAAATTCTGATAGCGCTCGGTATTTATGGGCAGTCCAGCCTGGAGCCAAGGTGAGCACTGTGCCAGCAGTGCCAAGCCATTAACACATCTATTACACTGACTGGTTTAATTCAAATGATGACTCCTTAATAATTCTCTTTTCTTTTCTCTGATTTTAGTCTGACTCTGCTGAATGAAGAGACATCAACCTGAAACCTTTAGATGGAGTTCATAAAATATGAACCATCTATTGTGTATTTGAATAAAGATTTTCTCTACTTAACTGTATCCTTGTCATTGATTGATCGATTGATTGACTGACTCATGATTGATGCCCAGACAGTAAGCCTACAATAATAGTCCTTCAAATGCTCTTGTATCCACTGAGGCATAATGGTTTCACTGGAATGACTGGCCTGCTCTTGGAGGAGATTTAGTTTCAGGGAGAGGAGTCTGACAGGTGATTTGTTCTGAAGGACCATAGTAGTTTCTCCAGAGTAAGAAAATTATTGTTGTGAAACATGAAAAAGTCATGGAAGCAGTCTTTCTATCTAAATAGATATATAGATATAGATATATAGATAGACATACAAACATACATACACACATACATACTGTTTATTCTGACAGTAAACAATTTACAGTGCAAATGACCTGAAACTTGATCACAAATTATTTCAAATAGATGTGCCTGCAGATATTAATACCAGCTGGGGCAAACTGATTGTGGTCAAAGGTGACCCTCTTGCCTGTGTAAAATGCCCTTTAGATTTACAAGAATTACATCATATGACCCATTTGGCTTCTTTGATCTACAGCTCTTCCTTTTTTAGGGGAAAGAATGATGAAATAACAATAGTATATTAAATGGTATATTATCATGTTATATTAAAGGTTGTGGGGAAAATAAGCACAGAGTAAGATTTTACATGTCCTAGTAGTGTAGTTTTTTGGGGGTGAGAATTTAGCTCAAGTTATGACACACCTGCTTTTATTGAAGAAGGCACTGGTGTATAGCCTACCATCTAAGAAGCAAGCACAGCCGTTTAAAGGCTTTCCAGGTCACAACACATTTTTAAGCAAAATGCCAAATTTAAACAACAATGAATACTCAATTATTTGACTCAGTAATGAATAAAATAAACGTAGGGTGTAGCACATTAATTGGCATTTGGTTATGTTGCATCTATTGCACATAAGCTTTGTCATTGAGGGCTCACCTCCACTCAACTTTTTTTTTCTCCTCTTGATTTTCCCTTTCCCTCACAAATCATTTCCAATGTGTTTCAGCCTAAGCTGACAAATACACCATGATAAATTTGAAAGGAAGGCCACTGGAGATACCCCTCTGGTGTGCCTATAGGTATTTTTTCACACCACCAGCGTTTCTCTCAGTACTGCCACCCTCTTGAAGAAGAGTCCAGGAGTCTTCTCTCTCACTATTGTCATACTTTCAGGCAAGAGTCTTACAGTCATGTGAACATTTTCTGGCTGCTCCTCTCCAGGCATGTTTGGCATGTTTTATTTCAGTTCACAGGCTCAGTCCCAAGGATCATCTATAAGCACCTACTGACAGAGTGACAAAGGTGAAGGTTATTGTGGAGCTGTTAAATCGTGGTGCCCCGATTCTCCACCTCCTAACCAAATGCTTAGCCCCACCTCCATGTTCCTTGTATTTTAGTCACTGATTTCAAACCTCTTATTCTTAACTTATTCTGCTTTCTATCAGTATCCTTTTGGGCAAATGTGCAGTGATGAAAAAGGGCAGATAGAACCAGGCTGAAAATAGCCTCAGAAATTTATTTTCTGATTTATTTTCTGAACAATATTAAACAAATAAATAAATAAACTTGAATTTGTGTGTCTCACTATAAACCTAAGGGAAAAATTACATAAGCAACATAACAAGCAGGTTATACTGCAGCATGAATGATGATTATGTCTTTTCAATTTTAACATTCAATCATAATTCAATTTCATGTAGTTCAAGATTTTCATGACCCCCACCCCCTCTGTTCCATGAACTATAATACTGAGGTGACAAACCTGTTTTTGGATATCATTGTTTAAGCTGACCACCAACGATTACACACTGATGTTTGAACCAGCTGGTTCCCACTGTTTCACAAGGATTGAGACAGTCCAATAAAAGACCATATGTGCACCACATGCTGTGCATTCAAGACATACAATACACACACAGTTTAAAAGTGTGCTTCTCTGAGTCTAAATAATTTCTAAACTCATACAGGTTGTCCAATCTGAGAACATGTAAAAAAAAAAAGAGCAATTAAGAATTTTCCATTTTAGAAAAACCAATAAGCAGCATATATTTTTTTTAATTTATATTTTTTGTTTATGTTGTTTTATTTAGTGAAGTCACAGACAAATTTACAGCACATTTACATTAAAGTTTAATAATTGTAAAAAGTATTTATACATAACATGAAAGCTTTGGTCAGTGTACAAGTGTGAAATGTTGTTCAATACTGTAGGTTAATCTTTAGCTATTGAATAATTAAATAAACAACTAAATGAATTAATGAATAAAAAATAAATATGTAAATGTAAGAAGAAAAAAGATCACACAGGAAAACCAAGCACAGTGTAAATGTAAAAATCCCACTCTCAACTCATTTGTTACTTGAGAAAACATTTATTTTCAGAAATTATGGAGAAATATCTTCTTATTGACGTCTTCTGATTGTACGAGACACACACAGTAAATTGCTCTTGCTCCTCTCCTTGCCCTTATATATACATAAATATATAGTCATGGTTCCTGATAGTCATCTACATTTCCTGTTGAAATAGAGACGATTTTTAGAGAGTTTTAATCCTGTAAGGTAAATGCAAAAGCAACAACAATACAATTCATTCAACAATGAATGAATGAAAAAAAAGCCATTTGGAAATATTTAAATAGTACTTGAAATGTGCCCCCCTCATTCATCATACAATAAAGTTTCAACAGTTCAACTTACCTCACTTAATCCTGATATATTTTTCATTCATGGTTCCATTACCGTGCTGGCATCTCTAACATCTTGTTTATTGGCGCAGGACTTATTTTGGGTTTTATCCCAGCTGAGATGGCAACTGTTCAGCCAGTCCATTCCAAGGCGATATATAATCCCTCCTCAGCTTTTATGGAATGGCGCTCAGCCTCAATTTTATTTCGGAAATCTGAGATGTGTGGTTGTGCTGCAACTGTATACCAGTGACATTTAAGTGCTTCTCCAAAACCACAGTCCATGCTTACTGTAGTAGGGGATTAAAATAACTACAATGTAGACCATTAACAATACGACACTGCTAAAACAACAACTTTCTTAATTCAAACAAACAGTTGGTGCATCAGGCTGTCCATTTAAATCAGCTTTTTTTTCTGGTACACTAACCCTAACAACCTTTGCTCAATGTTTTCTTAACAAATGTGTTAATATTTATGACATTCAAATATACTGTGTTATGTTAACTATAATTTTACACACCATCATAAATAATTATAAGCTGTAGGTGTTAAGAATCTAATCAAATGAATTCTTTTTTTATCAGTCACATTGAATAGGATGGCTTTGACCCTCAGTTTTACTGGACTATAGAAATCCGATATGTGTGAATGTCCTTCAGCTGTATACCAGTGACATTTTGGTGCTTCTCCAAAACTTATGCCTATGGCTGCATTTATTAAACTGATTAACAGGACTGAAACTCCTATCATAAAAAGTAACATCTTTATTGTCAGCTAAGCCAACAATTTTATTTAGTGAACCAGACAATGTACTTGCCAGTTACTCAAGGATATATACTGGTGACCTTCCTTGAGCAGCAAGTCTTTGTAAGGAGAATAAAACCAAAATGTATAATCCAAAATTATATTTATGTGTTCATGTAAAAAGTACTATATTTCATACTTTTTCAATGTCAGCAGATATTACTTTGTGAGTTTAAATTTTCAGAAATGTATCTGTCAACATGTAGATGAACAATAGATCTGTAATAAACTTGAAAAGTGTAATTTAGGTAAAGGTCTAAGTTTTTAATGTTATTTTACTTAGGCTTTTTTTAAATAATACAACTTGGGGACTAGAGAAAAAATATACATTGTTAGAATCATGCTCACAAATCAATATCAGCACTTGTCACAATGTCTTGTGACATTGTCAATGTCAGTGTCACAAGATTAGCGGCAACATGACAAGAATACTTGACCAAATTCAGCAAGGCACTCCTACTGAGAAGACAGGCCCACAGTCTATAAAAGAAGCAGCTAAGGACCCTTCCATTAACTGACAGGCTTCCAACATAGGTGAGTAAATTAACAATGGTTTGTTCATTGTCCACATATTATTATGCTCAGATGTGATGCCACCTATAGTTTCTACACTTTTTTTGCATAGTTTGGAAATAAATATGTAGTTTGACCTAATTTTTTTTTTCGTTTTTTTTTTTTTTTTTTTTTTGGTTGACCTTCCATTTTTAGGATCAGTAGAACAGTCCTGACCTCATTCCTTTTCTGTTGGGACCAGCTAAGGTAAGTGATGTTTAATTACAACTACTATCAACAATATCAGTTAAGGAATCCTCACCACAACTGACAGACCTAACAACATGTTAAAATTTACCAGCTTAAATAAAAATATTGCTACAAATTAAAAACAGTATATTTGAACTCCTTATCACACTTTAGTCTCCACTAAAGTGCCACCATGAGCACAGACGCAGAGATGGAGGCCTATGGCGCCGCAGCCATCTACCTCCGCAAACCAGAGAAGGAGAGGATTGAGGCTCAAAACACTCCATTTGATGCCAAAACTGCCTACTTTGTGGCTGAACCTGAAGAGATGTACCTCAAGGGTAAACTCACCAAAAGAGAGGGTGGCAAAGCCACTGTGGAGACTCTTTGTGGAAAGGTAGGTGAATAAAGGTTGCTTCATTGGAAATACTGACTTAGTAAAGCTTTAACTGAATTTTTTTTTAATATACAGTATATATGTATTTCTTTTTCAGACCCTTACTGTTAAGGAGGATGACATCCACCCCATGAACCCTCCAAAGTTCGATAAGATTGAGGACATGGCCATGATGACCCACCTCAATGAGCCTGCTGTGTTGTATAACCTCAAAGAGCGTTTTGCATCATGGATGATTTACGTGAGCTTCCGTCTTTTAAAATAGTATGCCTATAAACATTTTCTAAGATCTAAGTTCTAAGATCAAAATATGCTAATGTTCTCCGTCTATTACAGACCTACTCTGGGCTGTTCTGCGTCGTCGTGAATCCCTACAAGTGGCTTCCTGTGTACGATGCTCAGGTTGTAAACGCATACAGAGGCAAGAAGAGGATTGAGGCTCCACCCCACATCTTTTCCATCTCTGACAATGCCTATCAGTTCATGCTCACTGGTGAGATCAAAATTTCATTGTTACAGTAGTTGTAAAGAAGACAACTTTACCTTTATATACACTAACTGTAGCAACTATAAAGACTTAGCCTAAGTGGAGTGTGTATGTATGTATTTCAGATCGTGAGAACCAGTCTGTCCTTATTACGTGAGTATAGGACATATTTTCACAGCAAATCTGTAGAACCTATGACAATAATGGAAAATAATGCCTAATCCTCCTCTAATTTCCCAGTGGAGAATCTGGTGCAGGAAAGACTGTCAACACCAAACGTGTCATCCAGTACTTTGCGACAATCGCAGTAGCTGGAAGTAAGAAGGCAGAATCATCCTCTGGCAAAATGCAGGTAAGAATATTTAGATGCAGAAAATCTTAGTCTTATGAAAATCCACTTGAATAAAACCCTAATGTCCTCTTTGAAGGGATCCCTGGAAGATCAAATCATTGCAGCCAACCCTCTGCTGGAGGCCTATGGTAATGCCAAGACTGTGAGGAATGACAACTCTTCTCGTTTTGTAAGTGATGAAAATCCAGACACTTTTCACCAGGTAAATTTCTTGTAATGTGTGTGTACTAACTATGGTCTCAATGTTTAGGGTAAATTCATCAGAATCCACTTTGGCTCTACTGGCAAGCTGGCCTCAGCTGATATTGAAACATGTAAGTTCTTGAGTACTCGGCACTAAGTGTGACAAATTATATTTGTATAAATTTGCAGTTGAAAATGTGTGTACAGATATATTTCCTTATATTAAGTATTGCTGGCTTATTCATGTACATTTCGTTATGTCTCATTTAACATTTACAGATCTGCTGGAAAAGTCCAGAGTAACTTTCCAGTTATCTGCTGAGAGGAGCTACCATATATTCTATCAGCTAATGACAGGCCACAAACCTGAGCTTCTGGGTAAGTTGTTTTTGTACATAATACATAATACATACATTGGGTCTCAAGTTTATTGCACGGACTATCACGCTGAAGAAGGCTATTGCCAAAACCTCTGTGCAATAAACTTGAGACCCAAACCGAGAGTGCTGTCCTCTATCTTAAGGATTCCGCACCCATTAAGCATTACTTCTTTGGAACTGAGCTTGTCTGAACTGTCTGTTTTGACATAATTAATAAATAAATAAATAAATAAATAAATAAATAAATGGTTGAGAGCTATGCATTTCCTCTAATCTCTCCAGAGGCTCTTCTGATCACCACCAATCCCTATGACTACCCAATGATCAGTCAAGGTGAAATCACTGTCAAAAGCATCAATGATGTGGAGGAGTTCATTGCAACAGATGTAAGATAATAATCATTTGTAGAATGATGGCAAATCCTTGTTAGAATTGCTGAAGCTTTAAAAGATTGTGTTTTATATGAAACGCAGACCGCTATTGACATCCTTGGCTTCAGTGCTGAGGAGAAGATGGCCATCTACAAGCTGACTGGTGCTGTGATGCATCATGGTAACATGAAGTTCAAGCAGAAGCAGCGTGAGGAGCAGGCTGAGCCAGACGGCACAGAGGGTAATTGTGATTATATCATTGTGATATTTTATACAACAGTAGATTAACATATATATTCCTTTGAACAAATGGCTAAACGTTTTTCCTTCTAACAGAGGCTGATAAAATTGCCTACCTAATGGGTCTGAACTCAGCTGATATGCTGAAAGCTCTGTGCTACCCCAGAGTCAAGGTCGGGAATGAGTTTGTGACCAAAGGTCAGACCGTGCCACAGGTAAGCAAAAGATAAAGAACTGCAGAAAAAAATTAAAGAAAAAATGTTGGCATTGAAAAATTTCCCACAATTCTCATTATTATTATTATTTTTTAATATGTCTAGGTCAACAATGCTGTCATGGCTCTCTGCAAGTCAGTCTATGAGAAAATGTTCTTGTGGATGGTCATCCGCATCAATGAGATGTTGGACACAAAGCAGCCAAGACAGTTCTTCATTGGTGTGCTGGATATTGCTGGATTTGAGATCTTTGATGTAAGCCATTTAAAAAACATTTGACTAACACTGGCATGTAATGTAATGGATTGTCACACAGTTGATTGTATTTCCCTTTAACAGTTCAACAGCTTGGAGCAACTCTGCATCAACTTCACCAATGAGAAACTGCAACAGTTCTTCAATCACCACATGTTTGTGCTGGAGCAAGAGGAATACAAGAAAGAGGGCATTCAATGGGAGTTCATTGACTTTGGTATGGACTTGGCTGCCTGCATTGAGCTTATTGAGAAGGTGAGCAATGTCTCTGGCAGAACAAATTTCTGGATTTTAACAAACATGACATTTCTAATTCTCTTCCACATTACCTGAATCTCCATCAGCCAATGGGCATCTTCTCCATCCTTGAAGAGGAGTGCATGTTCCCCAAGGCCTCAGACACAACTTTCAAGAACAAGCTGCATGATCAGCATCTTGGCAAGACCAAGGCCTTTGAGAAGCCAAAGCCTGCCAAGGGCAAGGCTGAGGCTCACTTCTCACTGGTTCACTATGCCGGTACAGTGGACTACAACATCACTGGCTGGCTGGACAAGAACAAGGACCCCCTGAACGATTCAGTTGTTCAGCTCTACCAGAAGTCTTCAAACAAACTGCTTGCTTTCCTGTATGCATCCCATGCTTCAGCTGAGGGTAAGAGGCTAATCTGTTTATTTTCTCTTGGAGATTAACCTGAACAATAAATATAGATTATACAGATTCAGTAACACTGTGGAATACTGCAAAACAGAGGCTTCTGGTGGCGGCAAAAAGGCCGGTGGAAAGAAGAAGGGTGGTTCCTTCCAGACTGTATCTGCTCTTTTCAGGGTATGTTAAACATTCACATATTCGTTCATGAACAAGGACAAAGGCCTATTTCATGAGTGTCTCAAGTCTTGAAGTGAAATTGTTGTGTGAAAATGTTCAAATTTTACCTCCCAGGAGAACTTGGGCAAACTGATGACCAACTTGAGGAGCACTCATCCTCACTTTGTACGCTGCCTGATTCCAAATGAAACAAAGACACCAGGTCAAGTGTTTTTTGTTTGTTTGCTGTGTTTTGTCTGTTTTATTCTCCAAATCATTCATAGAACATGCATTAATTAATCACTCAATAAACTGAATACCTCAAAATATAAACGTACTTGTAAATGTTAAAGAATCTGTTTTTATACAATGTTTAGGTTTTATGGCGAACTTCCTGGTCATCCACCAGCTGAGGTGTAACGGTGTGCTGGAGGGTATCAGAATCTGCAGAAAAGGATTCCCCAGCAGAATCCTCTATGGTGACTTCAAGCAGAGGTGATCTACCGATGTTCCACTGCCCAAATCATGTGCTCTGTAACACGAAACACTTAAACCCATATAATTTCATTGTGCTGTAATTAAAGCATTGTATCCAATTGATCACTTTTCCTCCTGCAGATACAAAGTATTGAATGCTAGTGTTATCCCTGAGGGACAGTTCATTGACAACAAGAAAGCTTCAGAGAAACTCTTGGGCTCTATTGATGTGGACCACACTCAGTACAAGTTTGGACACACCAAGGTTAATTTCTGTTGGCAATGCGATTAGAATTTACTTGCACTGTCTGCTCCATTCCTGTGTACTGATGACCAATTTACTTCAATTGAACAATGCAGGTGTTCTTCAAAGCTGGTCTGCTGGGTACTCTGGAAGAGATGAGAGATGAGAAACTGGCTGAGCTGGTGACCATGACTCAGGCTCTCTGCAGAGGATACCTCATGAGGACAGAGTTTGTCAAGATGATGGAGAGGAGGTATGAAAATTATGCAGTACACTGAATTGCCTTTAAATTCATGTGATGTTAGTCAAAGGCAGTGAACAGAAACAATACAAATACATTTTGCTCAATATTTTTTAGAGATGCGATCTTCACCATCCAGTACAACATCCGCTCATTCATGAATGTGAAAAACTGGCCATGGATGCATCTGTACTTCAAGATCAAGCCTCTTCTGAAGAGTGCTGAGACTGAGAAGGAACTGGCTCAGATGAAGGAGAACT
>OMKZ01054363.1:0-18218 GCA_900302535.1 Neoniphon sammara
TTACCACCGGTGCCACTGTGGCTTTTACTCCCCACATCTTCTCTAGCTCCTCTTTCAGCCCTTGGTATTTTTCCAGCTTCTCGTGTTCCTTCTTCTTGATGTTGCTGTCGCTTGGGATTGCTACGTCTATCACTACTGCCTTCTTCTGTTGTTTGTCTATCAGCACGATGTCTGGTTGGTTAGCCACTACCATCTTGTCAGTCTGGATCTGGAAGTCCCACAGGATCTTGGCTTGGTCATTCTCCACTACTTTAGGAGGTGTCTTCTATATATAGCATATATAGCAGCTGGCTAGCTCAGTGGTTAATGCCACTGACACTGAAATCCTGATTTGAAAGTATACACTAGGGAGTTTAAGGGGACGGGAAACACGTTTGCGTGATGAGATTTTAAAATGGGTGAAAATTAATTTTGACCATATTTGCCCCCACTTAGTGACTATATCCACTTGGGTATAGACACATAGCTGAAGTCAAGAACTATCTATAACAATTGGTTCTTCTGTTGCTGAATGACAAGCCTTCCAATATGCACTGAGGTCAAGGTTCAGAGGTCAATATTTCACAACAGGAGCCATTTACAATCTTTAGACTAACCTATGTTGCTCTCCGGGTGGAGACCTTTCCAACAATGTATTTGGTTTAGTCCTACAAAAAAAGTTTTAATTTTCTTATTTCATGGACACACCTTGGTCCAGGCTTCATTTCAGAGGGCCCTTTGGAGGCCCAATACATGAAATTAAAGTTATTTCTTTTTTTGTACTGTTTTTGAGGAAATAGTGACAAATTTCTTTTAAGGTAATAACGTTTTACTAATTTACAACCAAACTAGTAATTTTGGCCTATTTTGAATATTATTTTCCTGATTATAAATGCAACATCTTTCTTTTCAGACCTAACCCTAATCCAAGCACTTCAGGGCGCATAGGCCCACCTGTAGTAATGCCCTGAGTGGTCAACAAGATTCCAATATGTAAAGATGACTTATTTTGGTCCCTACTTCCACAACAAAAACAAACAAACAAACAATTTAAAAACTGCTTTGCAGTATGGTGTGGACTATGGAACAAATATGTCTTTTATCCACTTGAATACCTTAATATGTTATTCACAGATCACAACACAGCACAAGGGATTTGCATAAAAATTGACACACTTGCATTGCTGTGTGCGAAAGATCTGATTGGTTGACACAGCTTAAATCCCATGTTACCTGTCAGGCCAATGGACAGGAAGTTCAGAAAGAAACATCTGTAATTTGTTAAAAAAATAAAAAAAATAAAAATAAAAAAATTGGAAAAATGTCCTTATAGGTTTGCTGTATTGGTATTCATAATTGACATACATGCCAATATTGTGAAAATAATTGCAAAAGTGACTACAGATGATGTTGTCATGTACAACACGCTATTTAAATATTGTATCTCCTCCATGACTGCCACATCGTAACAGAGAGACTGACTAAGTATAATGATTTTCTTTAGCCATATTGCACTTACTTACCTGTTTTCCCTCTTGTCTAAAAAAGAGGCATGTTCAGCTGACATGTATTTGTAAATATTCTGGCAAGCTATGTTAGCCTAAAATGCCACTTACTTTACAAGTCACGAGTCAATTTTGATTGTTATACTCCTATATGTCACCATGTATAGTTCATAGATATTAGCCTCACAAATAAAAAATATTCACAAATGTATGTCATGATTTATAAACACAGATATATCTGTGTTTATATCTGTGACATTTGTGAGTTGTTCTTGTTTATTTGTGATTATTGAGACTTAACTGAGCCCATATAGTTAGGGGCCGGGCAGCACAGCTGCCGGTCCCTCTTGTTTTGCTCTGTATTCTTATTATCTTATTCTCTTATCTTATTTGTGTTCTCTTATCTTATCTTATTATCTTATTATCTCTTCTGTATTCTTCTTCTTCTTCTTCCTATTATTATTATTATTATTATTATTAAAACTGCCTTGCCATGCACGAAAATAAACCAAACTTTGCACAGCTGTCCGGTCAAGTCCAAAACCAAGTAAACTGAAGTCTTGAACCAAATTTCCCCAAGGTGGCGCTACAGCAAGTGTGTAAAGTTCAAAATTTTGGAAAATCATTAAAAATCAGCCATGTGAGCTGCAACTTTACAACTTGCACCAAAATGTAGCCCCAAGTCAGGAGAAACTTTCAAACACTGCAACCTAGGCCAAATTATGAAATCCATCACTGCACTTTTATCAACAACTGTAAAACCTAACTAATCTTACAAATTTTCTTCCAATTGCACAAAAATGGTAAAAGAGCATCTTCATGCCATCCCCAACAGAACAATTAGAGGGATTTTCATATCTAATATCTGACTGTAAATGCTACTGTCCACTTACACTGTAATTTCTCGCTTACTAAAAGTCTAATCCACTTCAAAATAAATGACATTATTCTGGAATGACAGGTTGCTCACTGTGTAAAATTTCAGAATTTTATCTCAAAACTGAATTTTCTACAGAATTTTGAATTTTGCTCCCATGCACTACATTGTCCCCGATGGAAAACAGAGCATCTTTAAACATCAGGACTTCAAAAACAGAATGATGAATCTCCATTTAAGGATTGTGTCCATGTGATCCCTAATGCCCAGTACTGGGTGTCAGAGACCTAGAGAAACACCCCCTCCCCCTGATCTGATGTGCCAAGTGGCACATCAGATTTGATGCTGTTTGAGTGCTGTGGAGTTATAGAGCCTGATGGCTGATGGCACAAAGGAGCCCCCCAAGCACTTTGAGGCTTGTGGCTGGATGAGTCTGTTGCTGAACGAGCTCCTGAGACACATCAGCCCAGCCCAGAGAGGATGAAAGGGATTGTCCATGATGGCATTCAGCTTCCTTCTCATCATTCTCTCTGTTACTGCCTCCATGCTGTCCAGCTCCATTCCCAGCACAGAGCCAGCCTTCTTCACCAGCTTGCCCAGTTTGTTGGCGCTACAAGCCCCAATGCCACCTCCCGAGCACACAACAGCAAAGAAGAGGACACTGGCTACTACAGACTGGTAGAACATCTGCAGCAGCTTAGTGCACACGTTGAAGGACCTGAGCCTCCTCAGGAAGAACAGCCTGATCTGTCCTTTCCTGTAGTGGGCCTCAGTGTTGTCTGAACAGTCCAGTTTATTGTTGAGGTGAACCCCCAGGAACTTGTAGGCGTTCACCATCTCTACCTCCACCCCCCTTATGGTGACAGGGGTGGGGGGTCTCTTCCTTTGCCGGAAGTCCACCACCAGCTCCTTGGTTTTCCCGATGTTGAGCTGCAGGTAGCTGCTGTCACACCATTCTATGAAGTTCTCCACTAGATCTCTGTATTCCTCCTCCCTGTCATCTGTGATGCAGCCAACAATGGAGAAGTCATCGGAGAACTTTCCCAAGTCAAAGCAGAAGTCAGAGGTGTAGAGGGTGAACAGAAACAGAAGAGGTCCTGGTCCACCTGCATCACCGAGAGCTTCTCAGCCAGCCGGAGTGGCTGGATGGTGTTGAAAGCACTGGAGAAATCGAAAAACATGATCCTCACAGTGCTTTGTGGCTTCTACAAGTGTGTGTAAGCTCTGTGTAGCAGGTAGATAACAACGTCTTCCACACCAGTGTCTGCCTGGTACATGAATTGCAGCGGGTCCAGGCTGTTGTGCACCACGGGCCGGAGGTGCTGTAGGACCAGCCTGTCAGAGATCTTCATGACATGTGATGTTAGAGCCACAGGCCTGAAGTCATTGAGGGCACTGGGATGTCCCTTCTTGGTTTCAGCCTCACGGAGAGATTGAAAAGATGCTGGAAGATTCCTGCCAGCTGCTCCGCACACACCTTCAGCACCCTCGGGTTGATGTCATCTGGCCTTGCTGATCCTGGTCAGCACTGGCTGGTTACATTCATATTGTGCTTGTTGGGCCTGGGACTGTATATCACACTCTCCTCTGAATCTGAATAGCTCTGTTCATACGGTTGTACTCTTCAAATTAATTCTTCAACTATACCCTTTAATTGCGCTACTTCCTTTCTAATAAAACAGTCTCTGTAGTATCTGGAACAAGCTCTGTACACTCTCTTGATTGTTTGGGGGGCTTGCCATTAAGTTCAGTTTGGTAGTCTTGTAGATACTTTGGAGGCATCCTCTCCTGCTGTGGCCTTCCTCCCTGTTGTGTCTCATATTCAGGTGGAACGACATGTGGATCCATTTTCCAACACAGATGTTCTTTCCAGCTCTAAGGACCATGAAAAAGCTATATAAGCTGCAATGTTTGAGGTGGTGTTGGCTCACAGAACATCTGATGTGGTGCACATGTGAACACAGCCGTTCCAACAATTTATTGTAGTCAAGGGTGGGATGAAATGCTTAACAGTTGAATGGTGGATACTATTTTTCATCATTAATGCATCCACAATCTGGCATTTCACTCTTGCCTCCTTAACTAACATAGACTCAGGAATATTAGTTCTCTCTTTGTTCTTCCTGGAATGGTTTGGAGGGAAAAGAGGGGAGTCACTGGCCTAAAGGGTGTAGTGGGAGTGGTTTAGTCAGGAGTGGCAGTCTGACTTATGATTTAACAGTAATTCAGAATTGGCTGCATAAAAGCGTAACGTGTAGGACCCCAGGGTGTCCAATACTGCCGCAAAAGGTATAAAATGAGAGTCAATGAAGACCCAGAGCATCAGTACTCTGACAAGGAGGGGTACCTTAGGTGTCAGTGCTCTGACTTAACAGGACTGATGTAGCACATTTCATATTATGGAGTAACAAAGGATGCAAGGCCACTAGAGTCATCTCCTCAAATACTGTTAATGTAACAATACACCATCTATTTGTGAAATGTTCTACCTGCATACCATCTATGGGGGATGATTTTAACATGCCCAGAAGAAAACAGTTTTAAGGAGAACTGTAATGTCAATGTGTCCAGTGCAGCCTGGCCGCTGTCATGAACATGTTTTTTTTCCCTCAAGTTTGGCATCTCAAAGCCTCTGACACAGTCTCTTCTCCTACCTTAGCTTAGAGAGTATTTACGTAGAAATGACTGAAACCCCCTGAAGAGCTGCCTTCTGGTTGATTTGTCTGTGTATATATGCTTTGAATGTGTAGGTTTTGCTTAGCACAGTTCACAACTGGCTGGCTGTCTTTCTTTTTTCTCAGACACTGAAGTTTTTGGACGTGGACGTGGGTTCTGCCCTAGCTTGTATGGTCATCAGTGCTGGCAGGGACAAGACTAGGTAAAAGTGAGTTGTGTGTATATGAATGTGTCTGGCTGTTAGTGGTGTGGGTCTGAATGATGTTGATGGTGACTGTATGTGGGTACTATGGAGAAATAACTTGTGCAGTCTGAAAAAGTGAGGGGCACAAATTTATAATTTATATATATATTTTTTGCCAATAAAAAAAATTCTCGCTAACCCAACACACTTAATTTGTCACTATATCTGTACAGTTACATGACTTCCAATCATTTCTATTTATTTCCAAATAACAGGCATTTAGCACTCATACAAAGACACCTGTCCTCAACAAATGCCTTAAGAGTGGCACAAGACGCTACAACATACAATACACAGTACATGAAAGTTGACCAAACAATAGTCTTTAAGTAGTTTTATCAACAGTCTTTACACTAAAGTTACTATATCAAACATTCAAACCCTGCTAATTTGTGTTTTATTTTTACATCAGTTTCTCTGTGGTGTGCTTATTTGGCACATCAGTCCATATCTGTGGAGTCCAGTTCATTCAGGAATCTCTGACATTTGGTCATGAGAACTTTGATGGCCTCTGTGACCAGGACATCTGGTGGCAGGACGCCAGTAGACTCAACAGTAACTGTATGGGAGAAGGAATAAATTCCAAGATATAATACAAAAGTAAAACAGCTACATGGACAAAAAACATTTCTGCAAGAAGCATCCTGAGGAAACACTAGTACACTGCAATGTTAGATTCTGGAAGAACTTACAGATGAAATGGTCTCGCACTCTTCCAAGCTTCACAAGATTCTTCAGGTCATCGTGTCGGAGGACTTCTCTACTGCATGTATCCAGGCGACTATTCACAACTTTGGCAACCTTTTTCCCTAGGTTGCAAAACAAAAGACCGCAGTTCAATTGATGTTAACTTTAATAACAGAATTTAGGGCCTCACTGCAGATTTCATAAAGAATTCAACTCCTCTGCTTAACGAATTCATAAGTATGTGAATTAATAGCAAATTAATTTGGGGAACACACACATTAACCATTTATTAGTTATGTATTAACATGCATATTAATAGCTTACTGGTTCATTTGCCATTACAAACCACTTAGCATCTTATTCTGTACTAGGGTATTCTATCAATGGCCTCTGGGTAGTCAGTCCATTGTTCTGAGAGCACAAGCAGTGTCTTTGATCTTAGATGTGTTCCTAGGCTCGTTATCTTGGTGTAGAAAGAATTTGTCCCAATCAAACACTTTTCACAGGGCAATGCTTTAAAATTTGTATGTATTTATCAGCATTCATGATGCCTTCAATCAAAAACAAATCACTACCTCCAAATGTTAAACAATTCCAGACTTCTCTGAACCTCCTCCATGCTTGATTGATGGCAGTAGACATGTAGATGTTCAGTCTTTAATTGCGTCAGTGGCGTACATGCTGCCTTATTTACTTCCAAAAATTCAATTCCAAAAAAGTAAATTTTGGTGACCCCATGAACTTTCCTCTAGTGTCACCAGCAAGCATTTTTTTTTATCTTCAACACTCATGTCTCAAAACCTTTTTTTTTTTTTTAACAAGAAATTCATGTTGGCTAGGTGATACTTGTCAACTTTGGTGAGTCCATGAACTTTCCTGTAGCGCCACCAGCAGACCCAGTGGGGCACTGGTGTTTGAAATAACATGCTTGTTTAAGATCTGAAGTCCTGAAGTCTATCTGATGGTTATAGTTGCAGCTGTCTTTCAGGTCTTGTACAGATGTTAGAAATTCCACTTTCTCTATATACTGCAACAAAGACTGAATAACATCCCTGAAATGCGACTTATGCTCACTTGAGTTGGATAAACTACATATTTGATAAAAAGAAATGTAATAATTTGCGATGGAAACTCATTTGCCAAATGAAAACTGGACATAAAAAATGCTGTGGGAGTGGCCTACTTTACAAAAACTGCTCTTACTAGTAGTCATTATAAGACCACCTGCATTTTTTGTGGTCACACTGAAGCAAAAAGTAAAGCCAACAACAAACATGTCAGTTTGTATATTTTACCATTTAGGTCTTCCAGGTCTATGACACCTCGTGAAAAGCAGCGCTTCAATCGCTCTGCCTTTTCCCCTTCAATGGGCTCCAGCAGGGTGATCTCTGGTAGGAGTCGGTAACTGGCTGTGGCCACCGGAGAGAACTTAGCATGGTCCTTACCTGGACAGAAAAGAGGGCGGTCATTCAGTGTCATGCAGCAGAAAACATACAATTCAGTCATTGAATCTAAGTAAATACAGCTGAGACAGAATTTCCATGTGTATATATGATTCCTAAGCCACTTCGGCTCAAACTGCATCCCCGTTGTGTGACAAAACTTATGTCTGGCCAAGAAGTCAGTTTCAGTATTTAACATGTTGTGGCTACTCATTGGACTGTGCTGATACATCTGCTTTTACTATTAGCACTTACTGTGCTGTCTTACCTTCTTTTTGAACACAACATTAGTAAAAACGCTGGAAGCTAGCATGTGGTATTCTACAGCGGCCACTGCATATCACCGCTTGTGCTGAGATGAAATGACAAGTATAATGTTATACCTACAAACATGCCAACAGCTGATTGAATAGGTCAAGACTGAGCACAACAAATACTGGTTTAATGTCAAACAGGATATAATACACTACTCACAAAAAGTTAGGGATATTCGGCTTTTGGATGAAATTTATGGAAAATGTAAAAAGTTCATGCTACAGTGATATATCATGAAAGTAGGGCATTTAAGTAGAAGCAGGCAGTGGTAATTTCTTCATCTCAAACAATTTATTGAGACAAAAGCTGACAACAGTGGTGGGTATAACACAAAAATGTCAATGTCTCAATAGCTTGTCATGTGTCCTTGAGCATCAATTGCAGCTTGATGATGTCTCCTGCTGTTCACAAGTCGACTTATTGTCTGCTGAGGGCATTCCACTCTTCTTGTAGGGCCGCCCTCAGGTCATTGAGGTTCTGGGGTGCGGGGTTATGACCCTCTACACAACGACACAGCTGATCCCATAGGTTTTCTATGGGATTCAGATCTGGAGAAAGTGCAGGCCACTCCATTTGAGGCACCCCAGCCTCCAGCAGCTGTTCCCTGATGATGCGACCTTGATGAGCTGGGGCATTGTCGTCCATGAAGGAGAAATCAGGTCTGTGTTGCTCATGCAGAGGCACAATGACTGGATTAATGATGTTATTCAGTTCACTGTTCACAATGAAGCGGTCATCAGCATGGGATGTGGCCAAAGGACGTCCACTTCTATGCCTTTCTGTGACTCTTCCAGTCTCTCTGTGTCTCTGTTGCATCCTGCTGATGACACTCTGTGACACTCTAAGCTCAGTGGTAACTTCCCTCTGAGAACTTCCCGTTTGAAGCCTCGCAATGGCCGGGTACTGTTGATCGATTGTTGGGTGTCGTCTTAGTCTCATGATGTCAAAATGTGAACAGCATGATGAAGAGGACTGTTGAGATTTTTGGGGTTAATTACCTTGTTAGAGAACAGCATGTTATGCAGTAAGTACTGAAACATTGAACAGTGGGATGTGTGCATTCAAAAGTTTAGAAAAAGTCAAATTAAGTTCACCTGTAAAGGTTATAGTGAATTTTAGGTTTATTCTGAATTTTCATCCGAAAGCCGAATATCCTTAACTTTTTGTGAGTAGTGTAGGTTTAGTAGTGGTGAGTAGAGGTCCAAAGTTTTCCTAAGTGTTCGCAGCTAAACGTGGTGGAACAGTGACTGAGTAAGCAGCTTTTTTTTTTTAACTGTCACCACTGATTCCAATTCTCCCAAATCTCCCAAAATATTTAACACATAAACCTTGATAAATCTTGATCTGCACATGCAGGAGATATGAGTTTTGTCCCACTGGATTTCTAATACAACCTTCTTTAAGATGAATACATTCAATTTTACCTTGAATTAAGAATTAAAAGTTAAATATGGGTGAACACCCCACCCTCTGGCTTGACCAAAGTGTGTTATCAGTTGCATTAGAATGAGTCTCCTGTAGAAGAATGCAATTTGCTTTTTGTCCTTTGCAATATAAAAATCAAGATTTTATTTTTAGCTGCGATCAGTAGCTCTATAAGTCGCTCCGTTGGTCAGTCCACAAAATTTCCCCACTCTGTGGCGGCCACAGTTTTCACCCTAGGAGACTGAAATTTGGTCAAGGGTGTGTTGTGTGAAGGAGTGTATTCATGTTCATGCAAATTGGCTAAAAGGGGGCGTGGCAATGGGACTGGCCTATCACAGAATGCACATTGCTTCCAAATGGATTCACAGACTTGCACATTTTGTGCAAAGGTTGTTCATGAGCCAAAAGACAGCTGATTAACTGTTCATACTGATCGGTAAAAAGGGGGCGGGGCAGTGGGAAAGGCCTATAAAAAAAAAAGGGTGCATAACTTCTAAACAGATTCACGTAACATGGCCCAACTTTGTAGAAAGACACACACACACACACAGACACTTTCATTCACGAACTGTTTGTTGTAGACTCTTGTGGGAGGCATCACTGAACTCAGTAGAAAGTTCCTTTATTATTGGTGTGGGTTAGCCCCGCCTGCTATACTTTAGATATGCCCTCTTTCATAACTCATGAAGCACTTGTAGTCTACAAGTGCCTGTGGGAGGCATCATTGGACGCAGAGATTCCTTTTTCTGTAGTGTGGGTTAGCACCACCATCTTGTTCTGTTGGTCCATCAGTTCATTGGTCCAGAAAGCTGTGCCCACGCTATAGCAACTGCAACTTTCTACTAATGAGGCTGAAATCTGCCATGGAGGTAAAGTGTTTGTAAGGTTGTGTGTGTGTGAATGCATGGATGCATGCACATACCTGGTTGCAGCTATTGCAAATTTGTGCTTGTTTTTTTTTATACCCATAATATTTAAGGGACAAAATGAAATGGAAGTTTTTAAAAAAAGACATTCAACTTAATCTGCAAACTTGCAGACAGACCATGTTTGTTTTGAATAGAGGCTCTTCACGAATGTTTGCGTAGGACAAACTGCGAGGTTACTCTGTAGATTAACCCACCTATCAAAAGGAAACAAGGCCATGTCTGCCTCCCATTTCAGTCCTCCTTCTAATTTAAGCGCAAGCCACCTTTTGAACACCAGTACAATGTTTTTTAAAATCTTTTTTGGTCTGAAATTTTTTGCGACAAAGATGTAGCCACCTTGTTCTTTGAGGAAGGGCTTTCTTCCGGAAATGCACCTCCGTGATTGCCAAGGACCAAGGAACTTAAAAAGGAACTTTAGAAAGCTCAAACAAGGAACTAACAACAGGCTGGCTGTAAATTGTATGGCGGAAAGAGACTTTCAATGATGACTCTCACATTGCAAGGGGTCATTTTACTGCAAGAAAATGCAAGTAATATTATGCAGCCTTAAGCTACCCTTGATAATATATATAATAGTGAGGCCAGACATTTCTCATAGTGTAAGTAATTCATGAAGCTTGTCTAGCTTGTAAGGCAAGATTTCTTCACTTTGGATCTCGCATTCATTTATTATTTCTTTCTTTTCTCCCATATTTGCAACTTTTGGCACCATACTCATTACATCCTTGATCCACATAGTTAAGTCTCCTTACCAATTCCTTTCACACAGTGCATGATTATGTCCAGCTCTTGTCCTGGCCGCAGCTGGGCTATTAGGATGTCATCGTGCACTGGTCCGATGTTGGCATCTGCAAACACATCTGCCTGGTTCCCAATGGGTGCCCACTTCATGTCCCTGGAATAAACTGAGAGGATACAGCACAGGAGAAGAATTACATCGGCTATATATGCACAGCAGCTTAATACAGTTGTCATTCCTCACTGTCACTCCTCACTGCAAAATTCTGTCAGTTTCACAAGAGAACACTAACCGCGTTCAAAAACCATACTCACTACATGAAAAATCCAGAGTGACTACGAATTTGTAGTAGTAGATATGAATAGTGTGCATAGTTTTAACTAGATATCCACATAGAAAACAGTGGGAGAAGGGCTTCTAAGGGGCGCAGGATAGAATCACAAACAATTAAAGACACTGGAAGCACCTTGTGAAAAATGCCAAGTAATCTGAAAATACACTGAAAATGACCATATTGGTCTGACACAAACCTACCATGGTTAACATTATAACATTATTTACAGCCATCACAAGATCGTGAGAGTGACTCTATTTATCCATACATATCCAATCAAGTCAGTTTACTCTGCTCTGCTTCAATATGTACCATACATATGGGCATTCACTCTCATTCATAAATTAAGCTGTTATTACCAAATTCTGGCAGTGTACAAGCAGCCATAGAAGATCACACCTCCTTTTGTTTTGCAGCTTGCCAATTGTATTTTGACTGTACTTTTACAAATAGGAGTAGGGCATTCTTTGTTCTGTTAGCCTGAAGATGCTGTTCTGTTTTGAAAAGATGTTAATTTGATATAATGGTCTTCAGGTTGCATGGTCACTTTAGGTCTGCCTAGTCTTGCTTTGGATAAAAATGACTTGGTTTGTGATTTTTTTTCACGAGTCAAAACACTAGGAAAACTGTTCTTGGCAGTGGACTCAGACTTTTGCTAATATTTTGCTGCTGTACTGACAAGATACTAACGTTATAAGCTGTTTGTTTTGCTACCCATGGCTAAGCTCAGCCAACGACGACTTTCCTTAGAAGTTATCACAATCACAATTTGTTTTTTGATTGCCTTTGTTTAGCCTGGGGGAGTGTGCACATAGCACTATTTAGAAGTGGGGTAGAGACAGGTGTTGTCATTCATCTTTGCACCTGTGGGCTGTGCTATTTTACATAAGCTTAATACATCTTTAAGCATTATAGTACATGAGAAAGAGATGTGATAAGAGAGAAAAGCCACTTGAGGGTCTTCAGCTGTTCTTGATGTAAATGTATGTTATTAAAGGTTCACTGGGCAACTCAAACCTACCCCTGTGGTTTAGATACAGTTCCTGTGGGTCTGAGGAGTCTTTGCTAGCTCTGGGGTTTCTGCTGCATTTAATCTTAAGCTGAAGTTGAATTGTGTCTATTTCTGAACCATCCTCCTCTCCAGACTCTTCACCTGGAATAAACAAAAGCATATAACATGAGGAGAGAAATTAAAACGATCTGTTACCAAATTAAAAGATATATTAGCACAATGTTGGCCCTACGTCTTTTAGGTGATAAACTGTATCTGTGGTATGATTTACTATGCATTCTTTTTGTCCAAGTGGAAAAGTGCACTACTTTACCAGCATTTCTGTACTCAAACAGGCGAGGATCAGCTTTAATAGGGATGAGGCCTAATCTGTGGGCAAGGACTTCATCTTGGATGATCGAAGTGTTATTATAGATGAACACCCTCTCAACAGCCATAGTGGGCACCTAGAAGGAACAAGCCATTAAAAGTTTTCAAAACATTTTCATGAAATGAAAAGCTAAAACATTTTTTTCCCAAAAACTATCCAGATGCACAAGACTGTGGGCAATTTCTTCACATTAAGTCTTATTCAATCATTGATCCCATGTAACATGGATATTATTTGCAAACTGTCAAGAGCACTAGCTGACACTGGTGTTTTCTTCACTCAAGAAAGCAAAAGAATGGATTGGTTTCTATCCATTATACAATGACTGAGGCAAAAGGAAGAAAATGTATTTTTGTTGTTGTTGTTGTTTTTTAAGTAGGACAAACTGGTGTTCACACCTATTGCTATTTATATCATGATTTTATAAGTATTTAAGTCTGTCTTTCTGGGCCAAAGTCTTTGCCCATCACTTCAAGCAATGTTTGAGAGTCTGTATTTTGTGTTGACTATGTCAAATAAAAATGGCTATGACAAAAGAGAGAGACTGTCAATATAAAAATCATAAAATATTCTCACCGTATGCCAAATCATGTCTTTTGAAAGTGTTAGAACATGGTTGAAGAGCAACACATACCTCTGCAAGTAATATCCGTCGGAAGGCATTGGCAATGGCAGCATCAATCCCTACCATGTCAAACTCCATGCAATTCTCATTCAGATCCACAATATCAATTCTGAAATTCTGCAAAGACCGGCATGGATGTCAACCAAACTATCAGAACTTATATGTATGTATGTATGTATATATATTTAGACACTGAATTCAGTTCACACTCTCCGGTGTTTACCTTCTGAAATTTGTGCATATCCCAGGCGTCATCATAGCCTGGGTAGTTTCCAGGGAAATCAGTTGTATGAACCTCAAAGCAAATAAAGACACAAAAAATGCTTCATGAAGTTATATAATGCTACATTTTCGTTGGCAATATTTTATTCGTTAAACTCAATGTTTAACTCGCTTCTTCTTAACTGGTTATCATCCAGTCACCCCTTATTTTCACCCTGACTTAAGGATAATAACTCGTTAACAATGTAACATAATATACAAGATCATTTTGACCCCGAATGTTTTCTTTACTGTGCTTCCATTTTCGGTAGGCTTATTATGCCATGCAGCAGACTTAAGTATTCATTCAAAACAGAGCATATAGCTAACTTTGCAAGGTTTACTTTGTTAGAGGAGTTGACATGTTAGCAAAGCAGGCCAGTCCAGCAGCCCTGAAGGAAACCTGCACATATGACAACCACAGGGAGGCTTTGTTAATAAAATTAAGATAAACTACTTACATTTTTCACACCAAATTCCCCCAATAATACGCGACTCCGAATATCTTCCACGTTGCTCATGGTGGCAGCCATTTTGCTTAATTATCCTCCTCCTCTTCCTACTTCTTCTTCTTTAGGGTTGGCAGCTGGCATCCTTGAGGTTGCGTTACTGCCATCTTCTGGTGTTAAGTTCCACCTTCTCCTTCTTCTTCTTTGGTTTAGGCAGATTAGACGCTACTATGGCGTGTTACTGCCATCTACTGTTTGCTACTGACGATCCTTTTGACGGTTATTTGTCCAATACTGCACAGATATTCCATCAGTTTCTTCATTTTAGTCCAGTTATCCAGTTTGAGTAAAGTACACAAAGTAAAAACAGTTTCTCCAACTGCTCCAAGGTCCTTGAACAGCTTCCTCCTTTGTAGTGAATGCTTCTTGCACTGAACGAGGGTGTGTACTGTCTGTGACTCTCCACACTCAGATTTATCATCCGGGTGCCTCTCAGTCAAAGCCAGCCCACTCCTAAGCCCACAATGCCCAAGCCTAAACCTGTTTATGACAACTCAATCTTTCCTTTTGAAGGCAAAATTGCTTTTTACTTTTTCCCACTGTTTTTTGTATTAAGAAATACGACCCCCCGTCTTTCCTTTTACGCATTACTTCTGCCACATTTCGTTGTATATGATTGAAGTGTACTCTGACAGACCACATTCTAGGTCAAATTCTATTATATCCTCATGAGCAGCTTTCTTTGCGAAGTAATCTGCTTCCTCATTTCCCTCTACACCACGGTGCTGGCACCCATATAAAACCCACCTCACACCTTGCTTTGTGAATTATTTGCTTGAAATATTTCTGTCAGTAGCCTATATCAGGTCTGGACCTAGATTAATTTACTCTTATTGTAATTAAAGCTGCTGTAAGCGTATTATTTATTTATTTATTTATTAGTTAGTTAGTTAGTTAGTTAGTTAGTTAGTTAAAATAAGTGTTAAATAGCTCTACACTCCGTCAGCAATCTGATACAGTGTTTGGTCAGTAACATGGGTCTGCCAGTGCCTCCACTCTGCAGTAAACAGAAAGTAGAATTTCTGGTATCCTGTTCACACTTTATCCAATCAAGAGAGAGAACTCCACAAAGAGGCGGTCCTCTGTGTGCGTTCACGAGAAACGAGGAACATTCAATCTAAAACCGTGCGCAACGTTTTGCTAAGGTGTTCAGCGGTATATAACGGGCGTTGAGGTACGTTTTCTCTCATTTGGTGGGTGTGTATGGCCTGCGGCCGAATTAAAAAGTCTGACATAGGTGCAACACTTGCCTAAAAACAGGGTGTTGAACGCACCATTTCCGTTTAAATAAACGTTTTGTCGGGGCTGCTGAATCACTATAACTAAACTGTCTGGTTTATTATCCTCCACCCACTCAAGAGCCCATAACATTGTTAACATTTCTGCTACAAACACTGACATCTGATCTGAAATTCTATCTCCCTTTTTGATTGTTAATTCCGGAGTGGCTGCTCCAAATGCCACTTTCCCACTCTCTGGATCCTTTGATTATCTGTATACAGAGCCGACCCTAGCCATTTTGGTGCCCTAGGCGAGATCATGAGTTTTTTTGTTTTTGTTTTTGTTTGTTTTTTTATTTAATTTTTTTTCGGCAGCGACCATTGCGGCCCCCCTGCCAGAGGGTGGCGCCCTAGGCAACTGCCTATGTCGCCTATGCCGTGGGCCGGCCCTGTCTGTATAAATTTGTACATATGAACTCCATTCTTGTTCAAAATTTAATCGAAATTCCACCTCCTCCTTCTCATTAATTTTAACAGCAGCCTACATTCAGTGTAGTGGTGGTGCATTAGTGCCGTCTTTTCTACATGTCCATGAATAAACCTAAATCCTAATCCACAATCCGGTTTCCTTTATAAACTTAAAAAATGTTTGAGTTTATAAAGGAAAGTGGGTAGAAATCATCTCTTAAAAAATTGTGTTAGGCTACTGATGCAGATTTCCTCCCATTTGACTCATGTTAATTTATCATTTAGGTCTTAAATTGTGAATTAACTATTCTATTTATTGAATATCAGTGCATTGAAAAAACACTATCAACTAATGTCATGTGTTGCTTTTAAAATTCTGCATGGGCCGGTTGCACCAACTGGTCTTACACCTGGTATTAAGTCGGTCGTAACTTGGTGTTCTAAGTCCAACCTAATAGTTACACCAGTTGCACCATCTAGGCTTAAGCCTTCTTCTCACTAAGACCGGTCGTAAATCTTATGCCTAGTCAGGAGCAGGCGTAAAGTCAAAATCGAAGCTGCCCGAGTCGGACACATCATTAATTGCTTCCGTTATCTCTTTCCAGGCTGCCAGCTTCCTCTTATTAGTTATCAAAATGAAATGGATTGATTGGCTGTCTGTATAGCCTATACTCTGTGCCACTAAAAGATTTTTTGCCGGTACGCAGTACCGAGAAGAGGGAAAGCACCTGCCTGTCAACAATCAAATGTAGCCTACCCAACAGGAGCATATACATCTATGATCGCATTTTCAGCAAGAAAACACATCTACTAATGTTAGGTCAACACAATCAACAATTAGGCTGCTTAAATTGCCTATTCCAGGTTCAGTGGGTTTGTGTCCAGCACTAACCTGTGGGCTTTTAATCCATGCTGGAGAGAACACTGCCTTTCCAAAACTGTTATTAGGGTGATTGCTGTCAAGCAATCACACTATTGTAATCCGACTTTTTAGGGTGTTTGCTTTCAAGCAATCACACTATTGTAATCCGACTTTTTAGGGTGTTTGCTTTCAAGCAATCACACTATTGTAATCCGACATTCTTCTTCTTCTTATTATTATTATTATTCCGGCCAATTTTCTGTGTGAATCTCCTCCCACAGTTTTCGACATTTCGACAGTTTTCTGGCCCGATTTGGTGAGGTGTGCTTGTACTTTGCCAAGCAATCCGATATACCGATTTTTCGCAATTCCAGAAAAACTGCGATTTTTAGAAGAAAATAGAAAGAAGATAGAAGATAGATTTTAGAAGATAGAAAATGAATGGCGGAATGTTCGGAAGCAAGGGAGCATAACTAATTTTCACAGACGCAGGCTGGGACCCAGATACACACGCAGCTGTCTGTCTCTCCTAATGCCCTCTGTGACCACAGCCTAGCACCCACTGCAGCACCCTGACACCCACCCACAGCACCCTAGCAACCATCAGAACACCATAGCAACTGCCTGGCAATGCCCTAGCAATTCACCCAGAACACCATAGCAACTGCCTAGCAACCACCCAGAACACCATAGCAACCGCCTAGCAACACCCTAGCAACCACCCAGAACACCATAGTAACTGCCTAGCAACGCTCTATCAACCACCCAGAACACCATAGCAACTGCCTAGCAACGTCCGAGCAACCACCTAGAACACCATAGCAACCGCCTAGCAACCACCTAGAATACCATAGCAACCGCCTAGCAACACCCTAGCAACCACCCAGAACACCATAGCAACTGCCTAGCAACGCCCTATCAACCACCCAGAACACCATAGCAACTGCCTAGCAACCGCCTAGCAACACGTGCAACTGCCCAAAAATTGCTTGCCAGCAATCACCTGCATTTTCTTCAGGAAATGCGCCTTTCTAGTTCTTTTTGTTCTTCTTCTTCTTCTTCTTCTTCTGGCTGATTTTCTGCGCGAACCTCCTCCCACAGTTTTCAAGCTATCGGCACCAAACGAACTGTAAAACATCCAGCCCAATTCGGTGAGGTGTGTTTGTATATAGCTAAGGGATCTGACACACCGTTTTTTCACAACTCCAGAAAAACTGCAATTTTTAGCCCCATAGAAAATGAATGGCGGAATGTTCGGAAGCAACAATGGAGCGTAACTAATTTCCACAGACGCAGGCTGGGACCCAGATACACATGCAGCTCTCTGTCTCTCCTAATGCCCTCTGTGACCACAGCCTAGCACTCACTGCAGCACCCTGACACCCACCCAGAGCACCCTAGCAACCATCCAGAACACCATAGCAACCGCCTAGAAACGTCCTAGCAACCATCCAGAACACCATAGCAACCGTCTAGCAACACCCTAGCAACCATAGCAACTGCCTAGCAACTCCCTAGCAACCACACAGAACACCACAGCAACTGCCTAGCAACCACCCCGAACACCATAGCAACGCCGTAGCAACCACCCAGAACACCATAGCAACCGCCTAGCAAGACATGTACACCTGCCCGGAACAGCCTAGCAACCTCCTAGAAGACTATAGTAACAACCAAGAAACACCCCAGTGTTTATTTTTACTGTCCTATCAGCGTGTATTAACAAAAATTGCTTGACA